>CALNHX010003146.1:0-157306 GCA_940337035.1 Agriotes lineatus | reverse complement strand
TATATTTTTTAAATACTTTCTATACATTTGAGATTTTGATTTTGAATATCAAAACCACCGTTGCCATCAAGCAAGCTCACATCAGTAAATTTGGTGGTTGGCGCTTTAAGACGTCAAAAACTAAAGTCGTAAATATAAATTCTCTATATTTTTCCAAAACTCAACTGAACGAGGAATTATGCCCTTTATTACTACAAAGCAATTTTTTGTTTAGGTGTCCCTGAAATCTAAAAATTTTCTATTTATTTTACAGCACCGGGATGCGTAAAAATACCGACTATCTGTAAAATCGTAGTTACGGTGGACGTCAACTATGTATGCATGTTGTGTACATGTTAGGAGTTCAAAAACGGTATTTATGACAAAAATGGTAAAATAAAGATGTGTGCTATCTATGATATTTATAGGTCATTGTAATTAATATAATTTGAGATGAAATTTCGTGTAAATTTCGTTACACCTAGAAAATGAATTGCATTCGATATTGTTATAGTTTAAATTTTATTATTTTTAAGTGTGTCTTAAATATAAGCAGAAAAACTTTAATATTTTCGGATCTCTGACAAGTGACATAAATACAATTGTAATTTTGCTACGAAAATGTTGGCATAATTTATTTGGTGGTTACTTAATTTTTAGTTATTTAGAATGATTGCTTTTAATTCATTATTTTGTGAGTTATTCTTTAGCTTAAAAAGTCAGACTATTTTTACTTGGCCAATTTGATTTACCGTTATCACTTGTTATAAGCAAAACATGGTTTCCTATATAAACCTTGGAGGCTGAAGAAAATTGTCAATTCTCATTTTACTGCTGGTGTATAAGCTGTACAAATGTGTGCTCCCAAAAATAAAATAATTGCATAATAGTTCCCAAATAAAACATTGGTCTTGTGTTGTTTTTATCTGAAAGTGACAGTTTCTAATAAATAAGTAGGATTTATATCCATTTAAGTTATCCAGTGTTTTATTTCGCTTGTGGTTATTCGAGTATATAGCAGCCGAGCATCCGATTATAGTTCTACGGCAAGGCAAGTCTACGTTACTGTCTCTAATTAAGTAAGTGGGTACATACAACAAAATCTTCAATTGCATCGATTGGCACAGTTTGGTGTTGAATAAAGCCAGATGATGCGTGTGCTAACCTGTAAATACATAAGTAAATAAGCACATATCGATTAACTCTAACTCAAGATTACGTGCAACGCTGATAAAAAGTTTTAAGGTGGCTAAAAAGCTGCTTAGCTGTTCTGTCTTGTTACAACACACCAAACCAGAGGATTTGGCAAGGTTCTTGTCGTACAGTGTATAGAGGCTTCGATTTTTAACATAAACAAGGGGCCATTTTCACCGATACGAACCATACGATAGGAGCTGTGGTTACGAGTGCGTGAAACATTCCCGCGGTGCTGTAGAAGGCAGAACATTTTTATTTTGTTTGATGAATTGATATATAAGTTTTGTTGATTCATAACTATTGATCTTGCATGACACACCTTGGCGAGGCCAAATAAATAAGCACTTGAAGACCCTGATGGATATAGAACCCTAAATTTTATTTAATTGGGGTAGTTCAAGAGCAGCCGAGCGGTATTTCTTGAGCTTATCAAATTAACACAGAGCCTCAAACTTTATGTTATGTATTTAAGTACGATTTTGCATATGGAAAATATTTTGCAATTTAACTTATAATGTACGGGTTTTTATCGAAATTTAGTGCGAAGATACCAGATATCATTTCTGAATGACGGATAGATGTAGTCAAAATGAAAAACTTTTGGTTTTACCGGATGTTTTAAATGGATTAGCCAGTATGTTTTACGTTTTTTTTTGTTTTTTTTTATTTCATGAAATAATAAAGCAAAACATAAATAGTGGTTAATGAGTAGGGATATGTTGGTTTTTAAAAATAAATGCGAATGTATTAGATTTTCTGAAATAGATGCTAATAAAACTAAAACTTGTGCCTGTTTTAATGTGAAATTACAGCTTTTTGCTAATCTGAATAGTGCGTCTAGCAAAGATTGACATTACATCTGTCTTAGCCAGTTTCTCAAACGTTGTTTTAACTTCGACACGAAGTGTGCGAAGTATTGAAATTCCCTTATATCGAAAACCACTCTGAGTCAAATATCTCTAAAATTCGTGCCAAGCGACTAATGAACCCACCATATCAAATCTCCGTTTCGGCTGTGCGGATCTTTTGGTGAAGACCCCAGCCCACTAAATCCCTCCCTCGTATTGGGGGGTGCCTAAACGTGCTGTGCGGTGTATGTATGTTCGTATGTGTACACGATTCCGGTCGCCAGGAACCATCCTGAAGTCTTGGATCTTTTTCATACGATAGGTCCTCCGAAAATGAAGGCAACATCAACTTTTGAGGTATGGTCGTCGGCAAAACAATTTTTTTGGTTTTTTTTTATTAATAGTTGGTTCATAACATTTCATTGTATTAGAAAAACGGAGTGATGATGAGTGTGGAAGTATTGGAAAGCACGAAAGGGCGCTTTTCATGGGTGGGGGGGGGGGGTACAGTATAGTTATTTTAATATGTTTCAGAACGATCTTTCAGTACTCACAATTTCGTTGTTAGTACTATGAAGACAATAGTGAGACCACCGTGGAAGTGAATAGTTTTGTTTGATTAGTAACATTGAGTGTATGCGTTACATAACTTTTTTTCGAAATTTATTTATAATATTGGAAAACATTCAAAACATTTATATCAAAACCTGCACAATTAAATATTTTTAATAAATTTGTCGGTATATTTAGCGAGCAAGTGCGTTTTTATGGCGTAAGAAGTTTGAAAATTAATACCGAAACTCGTTCTGCTTTAAACAATTTTGTCGCTAGTGTTTTCGCTCAATTTATCTATTTCCTTTTGTAAAATGTATTTAGATATAACAAGTTTGAGTTAAAACAAATAATAGACGGAATTGAATTTTTTATTATGTTTACCCTGCATCTGTTGGGTCTAAAATATGCCTAGTTTTATCAAGGGTCAAAACCCTTAGCTATGTGCAAAATATTACTTTTAGCTAACCAATAGTTTTTGAGTTAAAGCAAAAATAGACAAAATCTATTTATTTAATATGTTTACCTTGTATATATTCAACCGAAAGGTATACTACATCTAATCCGCATGCAGAATCATGGCTTCTTTGAACAAATAGTTTTTGAGCTGTAGCTCCAACAGACAAATCGACAGACAGGCAAAACAGGTGGAATTGGGAAAACATTTTTTGGTCATCTAGGGATTCTGCAACCTGCAGATCTGAGAGCATCTTTTTTATAATTACAATATATTCATCGCCTTAAGCCAAGCCTTAGGCGAGGAAGTAGTCTAATTTTTTTACGATAAATTTATTGAAGTATTTTATTTAAAAAATATTGTCAAATATACACAAATTTTTCGTTTTGCCAGGATAATTTTTGGCCTCTTAGAGTATTCGGTTGATTTTAGGCCAAAATGTATTTTTAAATTAATATACAATACATTGCTCTGGAAAATCTTCAGTTATGAATAATGAATGATTCTTCTAAAACGTTGAATGTGTAACTCTATTATAACTTATTGCAGCCTTTCTTTGAATATGATACAAATAATGATGAAAGTGACAAACATAATTCATAATTAAAATTAACTATTTTTTCGAGAACATCGTGATTCACCTTCTAAAAAGCTTTAAAAACTTCACATGGATCACATTTAATTGAGTATTGTAGAATGAATATGACTAATCTCACAAAGGGGGGGTTAGGCGATTTCCTAGACACTATTTTGCTCTATATTGAAATAAAAACTTAATATAATAAACAGCGAAGGATAACCTCAGATTATATTCAGGAGAAATTGCATATGTAGTGGAATAAATTGCTTCAAGTTCAGTTCCTGAAAAGTTTTATTCCTCATAGTATAAAAACACGTTATCCTTTGAAATTGAAAACATAAAATTTCTTCATGTAAAATAATATTTGATTAATATTACACTTTATAAAAGGTCAAAAACTGAAGGTTAAATAGCGATAATTTATTCAATGCTAGTTAATTTTACCAAGAAGATAAAATGGTAATTACCGATTGATACCTTATCAATTGATACTTTGAAATAGTTATTAATGCAACAGGTGAAAAATTATTGCATGCCAAGTTGTCTGAGCTTGCATATATTATTTTTTCTATGATCATCTTCAATATAGCGAAAGAAATCAGGTTATGATGTGAATTAATGATAAGTTAAATATTAGTATCAGTAACATCCAGTTTCTTAAATCACAAATCTGTGTATTAACCCAATAAAGGGTCATTTGCTGAATTGAAAATGAGTAAATAATGACCTACGTTTTGCGCGAAAGTAGAAAGATGTATTTTTTTATTTTAAATTTATTAAAGTTACTACATAATCTGCAATACTGATCGTTGAGAAACGAAGTTTTACATAACCGTGTTTGTGAAGCTGTTTTCGTGAAAAATGTCAAGTTCAGTGTCGGTTACTTAACTTCTTTTTCTAAAACCAAAAAGAGTAACAGCTTTTTAACGTCAATTTTTCAGTTTTTTATTTAAAAAATATCAGCTGTCAAGTTCATTGTCGGTTAACCAACTTTTAATTTTCATTCAAGGTAACGGTAATGTGCCTGCAATGCTATAAAAATACACATAATTTTAAGTCGCGTAAACCGACCATTGCAAATCGGTCGAAAGTAAATACAACTAGAGTGGTTGAAGGTTTTAGCTCTAAAAATACATAATTTATCTATTCCGGGATGCTTGTGTAACAGCTATTGTTCTAAACTGAAATATGCAATATATGATATATAAGATTTAGGTGGATGTAAAAAGAGGTTGTAGAAATGTTAGTGCGTGGTTTTGAAATCTGGTTTTATTAACTAATTAAGATAATATCAAGTCTATATCCTGCACCTACGAATTCTATTAGTAAATTGCACATTATAGATGTTTGCAGTCATTCTAATGCAGACGAACTGACAAAGGCTCAAATGTGATATCATGGGAACATAATTTATTAATACGAAAATGTCAGTACCACTTATATAATTGGTTTGCCCCATTATGTTGAGCTGTAATCGTCCTTAGTCATTATTACTACGAAATGTTAGTTTTTGTAGTTGTTATATACCCATCACAGTTATTTTTCATCCTCGTGTCACTCACAAAATTTATTTTGAAGTGTATTTTTAAATTCTTAACAAAATGTCTTGCGTATTTAGAGGTGAAAACAAACATTTTATTCCACCAGGAACAATTAGTATATTATATCATGAGGGACTAAAGTGCACCATTTAATCCCACTCAAGGGATTTAGGCATTTTAGTCCCGAGGTATATACGCTATTTTTTACACTTTTGGGAACATTATCATCAAACATTTCCAAAATTTAGAGTCTGTCAATTTGGAAACTGACAATTACAATTTATTAAAAACTGAATTGCAGCAGATCCTGGATAGCCTGAATCAGTTGGCAGTACTGAAGTGTAATGTCAGTATATGTCAAATTCGAGATTTGCAGGTTAAGTTTTGCGTCAGTGTGTGTCAAATGACAAAGAAAACTTAACCTACTAACCTCGTGTGTACATAAATTTACCATAGTTACGGTATCATTTTTACTTTAGTCCCTAGGGATTAAATGAGCTACTTTAGTCCCTGTTTTCGGGGACTAAAGTATCAACTTTAGTCCCGGAAGTGCAAAAAATAATTATTGTTAACAAATTAAGAAGGTTATTTTTAAAGTGGAATAAGCAAATATGTTTAATCTAACGAAAGCCTTGCTAATCAACTATTCAATGGCCAGTAGATTCTAAACAATGTTGGAAAAACGGCAATACTAAAAATACCGTTGACTTTTCTGAGCAGATAGCAAAATTCTAATTTACTGCTTTATTATTGTTTTCATTCTGATCACAATGTGAAGAATTAAGAATTCATGATGCCATTTTGTTTCCAATTTTTCAAATAGCAAAGCAATTTATAATACATTCACGATGTTTCCTCCTCCCAGTAGGCTGTTTTTATTACGCAGTATACATGAATTGTGATAGAAGTCAAACTGTAATATGAAGAAACTATGACATTTTTTACAACAGCTCTATTAACATTGTTGCAATTTTTAAAATGTTATCAGGTCTAGTTATTTCGCATGTGTACCAACAAAAATGTCACTCCAACATAGCCTGCTGGGAGAAAGAAACATTGTAAATGGATTATAGTTCTAATTTTTAAAATGCAGTTGTTTCTCAACATCAAATTTGTAGCCAGCATTTCAGCCTTTCGCAATAATGCAATTCGGCACATCCAGTTATTATAATTTCATGAGAGTGAACCAAATTCTGAATTGTTTTGTAAGTATGTGTTGAAGTTGCTTTTAATACAATAGGCCGTTTAAGAAATTGTGTTTTCTACTGTATATATTTTACTTCTGAGCATGTTAAATTTTAATTAATACATATATTTGCTATTCTCATTAAATATGTTGAAATAAAAGTTCCACTAATGGTGTATCGACTGTTAAGTATGATCTTTTCTTCGACATGTTTGAAATATCACATTTTCCGACAATTCGAAGAAGGTGGTATTTGATTTGTTACACAACGATTCCTCCATTTAATATTTACCTACACACATACAAAGCGTGATTCTCCCAAAAGTTTGTTTTGGAATATCTTGTCATGCGGAATTTCTATTACTTGCGGAATCTGTTTTAATTACGACTGGTTGCCGATCTTGTTTATGTTACGCTAAACTAGGCTTATACAGAGAAATTAAGTTTTAATTAAATTAAATCAGCATTTATACCTGTTTCAAAGTAAGTGGGTTGCCATGACAAACTGAAATTATTTATATTTGCCTTTTTATGTAGGAAGTAATTAGTTTTAATATTTTTATAAAACAAAATATCCTCAATTAAATGCTTGAGTTCAGTAGCAGCTCAAAAAATCAATTTTCGTATATTGTCTCTTGACAAATATAAAATTAAAGCAGCTGAATTATATTTTGATATTGACCATCTATTAATCAGCATTAACTTACTACAAACCGACTTTGTACCTGTTAAGATTAACACCATCCTTGTATTGAGCACGGAATTTGTATTAGCCTGTATACTGTACTTAGGCTCAAACGTGGATTACAAGCTTTAATCTATAAAAATATAGAAGGTAACTTCTACTTTCCCATGCTGTTAGACCGAAGTATAAAAAATAATTGCATAAAGACTTTACTGTCGCTGTCAGTGAGACTCCGGCGAATAGCATTGGTATACGGTACATACAGGGTGTCCCGCAGGCTGTAAGACATAGGGAAAATAAAATTGGGAAATTATGAAATGATCAATTATTGCTGTGTTTACATAGAGGTGCACGATTGGTGAGAAATAACAATTGAAAACCATTTTAGGTTTGTAATTTTTGACCAACCACGTACCTTGATGCCTATACAGCAATAGTTGATCTCCCAATAATTTTCCAGTGTTAATTTGCAATGTCTGATAGTTGGTGAGATACACTGTATACACTGCTTACTTGTATACACAATAAACAGTTTGATAGTTTACAATTTTTATCGTAAGTGAAATTAATAGCAAATTTTGCATCTTTTTTGTTAAAATGTAACATTTTTTGAGTTCCAGACTAACTGATTAAATACTCAAGATATTTAAGTTATATTAATAATTATTTTAAAATGAGTAGTTAGTTTCAGCTATGCATATTTCCCTGTACATTTGTAGATGCGGATAGCTTAAAAATTCTCAATAATTTATAGACAATGTTACAAGTAACACTTCCTCATAAATTATATTAGCGAGATGTGTTTTTAAACTGTTCTAAGCCAACGGAAGCACTAGTTATTTAACAAAATAAGTATGTTGCCGATTGCTTGAATAGAAATGGTTATATCAACGGTCTTCAATGTGATTGAATAAAGAAAAAACAAAACTAATTACGCACCTTTTTTATTTTGATCTTTTAAAGCAATTGTAGAAAAAAATGTGTGCATTTCGAGCACAAAGTGCCTTTGTCGCTCTTGAAAGATTTACGTGAGACGCAAAGCAGGCTTAGAAAATTTAGACTATTATTTAAATAAATTATAGCGTCGGATTGCTGCATCAGGCAATAGCTATTGGTACTACTAGGAAGTAAAGTGTATGGAAGTGATAGCGAAGCCAGGAATTATCCAAGGGAGGGTATGTAACGTTACTCTAGAGCTGTACATACATATAGTATGATTTGTTGACACCTTCACATTTTGTGATAAGACTATCTCTTGTGTTCAGGTGCATTTTCTTTAAATATGAATAGCAGGATGCTAATTGATTTCTTATTAATCATATTGCTTTCCGTCTCTCATGACAACGGGAGCCAGTGTATTGTATATCCTCCAGTTGCTATTGGAAATCAACTAGGATGCCAAACGTTTAGTTTCGCTAACAGAAAATCCCCAAGCAACCGACAGAAAATGTCAAAAAAATGTAATTACCTTCGTTATTATGTAGTTTTCTCATTGGAGTATTTAATTTCAACTTACCTTATAAATATGATAAAGTAATTGCATGTTTGATTAGTATTGAGTTCCTTCCTAATGAACATATACCATGTAACTGTAAGAAATTACACATATGAACTTACGAAATAATCAAAATTTAAATGTAACTAAGACGAAAGGATGTGTAATCTTTCAAAACATGTTCGTTGTTATATAAGAAACCTTCTCCGGATACAAGTAACGAAACAAAAAAGAATAATTAATCGTGTTGTGAGAATATACGATACAATCCAATTTTTGAAATTAACCTACTTTAGCAGAAAACTAATCACCGTCTATAATCTTAGTGCACCTGATAATTATTCACTAACGAACCAAATTTCAACATTTTAATGATCTTGATTTGCAATTTCTGCGATTTTGGCTAATTCTCTTTTTTATGATTTTAAGTATATTAAGAAATGAATTAGTATAGTATAGTAACTGAAGGAAACGGATGGTTTTTATGAGAATATTGTGAAATAAGTTTAATAATCGGGACAGACGTACGTAATATTGTAAAGGCACTAAACGTGATATATAGTTATCAAGATGCAAAATATATTATTTGCAATATTGTTATTGTTTTATCAGCTACATTGAAACGTGCTATTTTTGAATATGACGAAATAATGAAGCATTTTGACTAATGTCATACAAACATTTCACACCTTTTTGTATCTTGAATTCCTTCACACAACTACATTGTTTCCCTAACCAACATTTAACATACAGTTACTGCGGTATTAAGATACAGTTTGATTTAAATTGATTTTTTATGGTAAACAAAAATGCCAGTTATAGGAAGCGGTAATAACTATAAATTTAAAACTATCTGCAATATTACAATTTTTATAATTACTAGCCTTGGATTCTTTTTGTATCCGCAATCACAAAATTAAACTTGGACTACTTCGCTTGTTTATATTTTATGTGTATATTGTATACATATAATCAACACGAATATTAAGAAAACATATTCTAGCAAATTAAAGATTTTGTCTTGGTACGAAATGAAGCCCCTGAACTTTACTTTACGAAAGTTAGTTTTAGTATACCTGTTTTGCTTAATACTATCAGACTAAAAGGTTGCTAAATTAATTGTGCAAACAGTAATAAGTAGAAGTACTGGTAAAATATAAATCGAAAAGTGAGACAAACTTCTTATAAGTTATATTTAGTGGTTACAGTCAATAAGCAAACAAGATGAGACGATACAAGCTCCTTATCGATACTTCGACACAGTATAGGCATGGAGAGGTTTTTATCACGCGCTTTTTGGGACACAGACTTCGTAATTTGTTGAAACGGTAATTTCAATGTTGTATGGTCGTTATTAATTTATATTATATACATGATAGCGCCAATGTTGAGATAAAACGCTGTACCGTTCATACTGATGGAATAGGGCTATTTTAAAATTTAACTGACTATTCAACACTATAACATATAAGCCAATCATATTGCAGACATTTGCTTTTTGCAACCAATAACAGCAGTATATCACTGAATATTGGGCACCATGCAAAATATTCACGAAACAATGTACGTACTCAAAAACTAAACAGCCTTGTTGCGAAATATCGCTTAGCAACGATGTTCTGTCCTTAGTGATATCGTTAGGTTACGTAAAACTAAACACCAACAAACTGTGTGAACAAAGTTTGGGTTGCGTTAAAAATTTTAAAATGTTGTTTTTTGGAAGTATTCTGCTGAATTTAATTGAGGATGAATTTTAATTGATGGATTATTTTTCAATAAAGTTAATCGTTATGTATTAATATTGTCAAATAGTCGTCCCAAATACCACTCGAAGTGGATATATTTTTTAAAAATATTTTGCCATTTCCATAGAAATTATTGCAAATTTCACTCAACAAAATCACACTTAAATGTCACTCGCCTTCGGCTCGTGACATTTTTGATATGATTTTGTTTCGTGAAATTTAAACGCAATAATTTACATGGAAACGGCAAAATATTTGTCAAAAATATATCCACTACTTGTGGTATTACCCTTGACTATACCATTTATGAGGTTAGAAACCAATAAAAATGAGTTCCGAGTTGCCATGTATTACAACAGTTAGCTCGGTAATCATGGCGGTATCGATTATACAAACCTTTGTAATATTCCTACTTTCAAGTATGTTTGAGCAACGTTTAAAAAAAATTAAAAATAGAAAAAGTATTTACAATTTAACGAGCGTCTTAAAAGTAATACCCGTATTTCTGATACACCCTATATATTCTGTTGCAGTTGCTTCTGGATATGGTTGACCATTATTTTACTTTTTCAAGTTAGTGTGGGAGATTTTTAATTTATTATTTGTTTGTAGGACAGTTTTGTTTCTGTCAAAATTGAAATTTTTGGAATGCGATGTCAGTTAAAGACCATGTTGCCTAATAGTAGTTTGTATACCAAGGCAGTGAAGTATAACTTTTTATCACGAATGTGGATTTAAATAAACCACATGAGGGATAAAAAGGAACTTACGTGCCGAGGTGTAGCTACACTATGTTTTTTTTAAATCAAGAAGTCGTGAAATTAAAATATTTTAACTAACTTTTGTAGGTTATGTTGATGTTAGTTGACGTTTATCTGTCGCCTTGCCACCTACTAAAAAGTCGTAAAACAATGGATTACTTAACTGCCGATTTCTGGTATTTTAATGACTATTTCGGCGTACTTCACTGCCGATTTCAAATAAATGTGATTTACATATAAAATCCATAGCCTTCTTTTACCCTCTTGAAAATAATTTACATTATTTTCAGAATATAAATTAGGTTATCTAATGGTTTGCAAATAAATCCAGTTATTTATTATTAAAAATTAAATTTACATTTTCATTACGTAAGTAAAACTGCATAAGAGAATATTACGCGAAATCAAAAATGATTCAACGGCCCAAGTGTCACACATTTGAGGAATTAATTAAATAATTACTTTCTCTTAGGCATCTATCAATTTGTCATTTATTTTTAGGTTCGACGATCAACAATCAATATTATTGCAAAACAAGGATAAGATAATTTCAATAAATCTTCTTTAGACAAACGTAGTAAATCAAACCCTTTTTTGGATTACATATTTAGGAAGCATTTGTAACGACTTATTTGGCAATATCATGTGAAAAAATGAATACTTAACTATAAATAAATTACTGACTGATGCGAAAGAAAATTAAGCATTTAAGGATGGATGGACAGCTTTATGTAGAAGTATTAAGTCTACGAGTCACAACAATAATGTAAACGGACAAAACACTAAACTTTGGGGAGAATTTCTGCAGTTGAAAAATGGCATGTAATTTTCTATACCTCGATGAATAGTGGATTTATCAAAATGGTCGTCGCTGAATCTGACATAAAAAGTAATTCAACTAAAGTAAAGCGGAACAATATAAAATTTTTAGTGTAGGCTTTCTGGAAGGGTCTGACTAATTACTACTTAAACAATCTGTAAAGGGCTTTACTCAGAACTTCCATCGCAAGTGGACGTTGTGACACTAAACAATTTTAAAAGTCACAGAAATGATAGGGTAAAAATATGTTCACATTCGTAGTAATAATGAAACAATAAAAGAAAACACTTGGTAATGCAAATTAAATCAATAACAAATAAAAAAGACGTTAACGGCGATGGAATTCGAATTACAGCGACTGCGAACGCGAATTTAAATCCGGCCGTCTCATCCACGGGTGCATCTAGGGCCTCTTATGGCTTTGCGATGAGCGGCTGTATTTAACAGAAAGAACTTATTGTTGAAACTATTTGACTTTTTTACGACATTACCTTGTATCTATTGGGTCTCATTTTTGTCAAGTGTAAAGCCTGTCTTATGTGCAAATTATTACTTCGATCTATTTCTTACTTAACGCTAAACTAAACAAAAATTTATTTTTTAAGGTGTATATATTTGCTCGAAATTTTCTCGGTTTTATATAGAATATATCGTCTTCTTCCAAGAAATAGTTTTTGAGTTATACCAGCAGACCGACAGACCGAGAGACGGAATTGAGAAAACCTGTTTTTCGTATTCTAAGGACCATAACACTTAAAGATCTGAAGAAATCTCGGAAGGTGATTTTGTCGGGATTACCAATACTCTCTTCGTCTTTTAAACGAGGGAAGTAAAAATGATGACGGTGACTATCACAACACTATGAACGAGGAGATTTTTTTACCAATTTGGATAATAAAACAATTCATTTCTGCTTAATCAAGTTACAAGGTAACTGTGTTATGGTTATGGACAATGCACCGTACCATCCCGCGCAGGACGGTAAAACACCAACAATATCTTTTCAGAAAAGCCAAATTCAAGAGTGGTTGGTTAATCAATATTGTCAAGCTTAGTCAAAATTTGACAAAAAACAATTGTGGGATTTAATGAAAACATTTGAATGTGACATTAAAAGGCGCTACTTACAGTCGGTACATTTTCTATGTGATTCAGAGCAGACGGGGACTATTAATGAAATTTTTATAGCAGCGTAGAAATGTGTCAATAAATATACGCATAGGTTAGATCATTTCACTGTTTATACGAGAATGGTTCAATAGAAACAGGTTTGGATCGTGTAGATGTGACTTGATCATCATGGTAATTGCATACAAACTGTTTTCAGTTTTTCAAAACTGTTTTTCAGTTTTTCAAAACTGTTTTTCAGTTTTTCAAAACTGACGCAATACCTAACCTGCTAACCTCGAATTTGACTTAGACTTACATTGTCACCAACAATACATTTCAGTATAGCCGACTGATTCAGGGTATCCAGGGCCTGCTGCAATTGAGTTTTTAAAATATCACTCGGTACCTACATTATCGCGCCGTATGTGCGACGATTTGGACTAAAGATAATTCGCAAAGGAGACAGGAAGTAATTATTGCGAAGTCTAGACGGAGGAATTTGGGCCACAAAACGTCTTTTCAAATGTTGTTATGAAGAAGACAAAGAAAATCGGTTTAAAATCGAGTCGGAGATTTATCAATATTCCATTAACGGAGAGTACAAACAGGGCAGGTAGTGCCAATAATGTGGCATTTCAGATTTAAAGGTGAGAAGAGATAGAAGTTTTCATCCGCATCCGTAAAAATGGTAAGTTGTGCCAGAACAAAAAGTTCAAAACATTAGTTTTTCGTAAATAGCCCACTTTTTTCCGTTTGCAAGAAATAATTTTATCCATTATTAAGGGTATGATCTACTAGAAACCTCTTGTATTTTTTCCAGAACTTACAAGTTATTGTTGCGTTAATTTAAGAAAACGATAGTAATTGCAATTTTTTTTATTTATAAATAGCAACAGTTATAAAAATATATAGATAGAGTTCAACACAATAGAAAACATATTCAAATTTTCCAATGATAGAAGCAAATCTTTCGCTGCCATCTTATCTCAAAGAGGCAATAATAGTTATTTATGAAACATGTTGCAAAATATGGGTGTTTTTTCCAAGAGTCGTAAATGTTTTTACGAGTGAAAAATGCAATAGTGTAATAACCACAAAATGTTAGATATTATAAGTTATGTTGCTATACAAATTTACGGCAAAACTTGAAAAAAGTTACTTTTTTAACGTCACCAATGGCAGCTAGTGAAAAAAGGTATCGTTTTGACATTAATACTGACAACTGAAAGCTGCCATTTTAGTGCAGAATTTCAAAATAGTAATTTACGATATAAGTGCGTAAAGCTAGTCTTTAGTCACGGGTGGGGCGGAGTGACTATATTATGTTATTAGGAGCAAAAGTTATACTTTATGTGGCGAGGCTGGACGGGTTATCTGCCGAGCTTGCGAGGCAGATAAGTACAGCCGAGCCACATAAAGATACTTTTGCTCCGAATAACATATAGTATTTTTTCTTCAAACGTTTTTATAACAAATTATTTACAACTTTGTGAACAAAATTCGAAGAAAATTACTTGCCAAGCGGCAGATAAAGTCGTCAGCGGCAGATAATAACTTTATCTGCCGCTCGTCAGCGGCAGATAATATTATCTGCCGCTTGGCAATAAAGTGACAGTTTAGCATCATCAATCCAGCAGTATAATGCCATATTTTACTGCCGTTTGAAGAAAAAGATACTTTACGCATGTGTATCGTACAATATTTTATCTACGATAGAATCTACAAACACGATAAATATACAAAAATATTTAATTGTAAATTAACATTAGCAGCAACCGGTCGTCATTTTGCTTGGTTAAAAATTTTAAAACACGTTGCTACTGGCGACGTGCCTAATGAAATCTTTTAAACACGTTGCTACTAACGAAGGTCGTTTTACAAAAGTAAAACTGCAAACTAATAGTAATTTTTAAAATTTCATTCAAAAAAGTAGGCATTTTTAAATTAATTTCTGTGTGTGAAATGCCACTTTTTTCACTCAGCGTTTGCTTTTAATTTAGGAATGAACGATTTTAAACAGACGTTTCCTTCAGCGGCGCAGGAACTAGTGTAATTATGGGGGGACAAAATTTTTTTTCTGAGGGTTTTAACATAACTAAGCGTTATGTTCGACTGTTTCATAAACACTTTATTATAGTATTATTTAGCGGTAACAAAGTGCCACTTAACTCCATAGAGTAAAGTAAAATAGCCGACTGTCAATGTCCAATAGTTATTAACAAAATAAATGTCATTTTATTCAAATCAAGAAATCGTGTCTTTTCATTCAGAAAAAGTGGTTTTCGAAGTGATGTATGTCTGTCAGTTCGTAAGCCTGACAGTTTATTAGTCTGTATGTGTCCTCTCTACAGGCCAGATGGTTTAATTGATCGGCCTCAACATTTTTATTTGTTTTTAATATAAATTTGGAGATCCCAGTAATTTTTGGTTAAAATCGGGTAACCGGAAATAGTACTTTACTCTTATTTTTTTCTGTTTTCCCGGAAAATTTTATAATTGTTTGATAAAAATTAATAATAATAATTATTGATATTATTTTAGAAAAATGGCAAAATTAAAGTTTTTCGGGCAGTAAAAGAAAGTCGTGTGACCACACTTTATTTTTTCATATGGAAATGCAATATAGAGAAAACATTAATAACAAAAATTGTCACTAGAGTGCATTGTGTTGGTACACAAACTAGAGTTCCTGTATATAGGTTACTAAGAGTTGGGCAAACAACGGGATACATTTTGATTGGTTTGGATCACTTTTTGCAAGGCATGTGTGATAAAAGTGCCGTTCTTACATTTTTTGTAACATTTTACGACTGATAGTTTCACACATGCAAAGCTAAATCTTGACTAAATTGGCCGTATATTCCTAATAGTCGGTTCTAGAGATCCTAAGAATTATCAATGCTTTGAAAACTCTCCCATCAAAAGCAAGTTAGCAAGATTGGTTCCCATAACCTCTTTGTTTGACATATGTCAAATATCTAATTTGGATCAAAAATGTATGTCAAATTAGGCTGTTTGCCCAACTCTTAGTAAACTATATACAGGATCTCTAACACAAACTAGAGATCCTGTATATAGTTTACTAAGAGTTGGGCAAACAGCCTGATTTGACATGCATTTTTGATCCAAATTAAATATTTGACATATGTCGACCAAAGAGGTTATGGGAACCAATGTTGCTAACTTGCTTTTGATGGGAGAGTTTTCAGAGCATTGATCATTCTTAGGATCTCTAGAACCGACTGTTAGGAAGATACTGCCAACTTAGTCAAGATTTAGCTTTGCATATGTGAAACTATCGGTTGTAAAATGTTACAAAATATGTAAAAACGGCACTTTTATCACACATGCCTTGTAAAAAGTGATCCAAACCAATCAAAATGTATCCCGTTGTTTGCCCAACTCTTAGTAACCTTTATACAGGGACTCTAACACAAACTTGTGGTTATTATTTTTGCAATGAGGTTAGGTTGCATGTTGATTGGTTGACACCGTAATTATTTTAAATTATAGTTTTGGCTATGATAAATTGAAATTATCCTTAGTGCAATACCTACCTAATTAGTTAAAACCCAATTTTAAAATCACATTTCAAGTTTATAATAGCCTGAGCTATAGTCTGTTCAATAAACATAAGAACACAAGGTGGCTTTTAACTTCCAAAAAGTTACTAAAAGAAATAGGTTAAGGGGGTGACATTTACTTCCCATCTGTCATAAAATGTTATGAATAACTACTTTTAAGGATATTACACAGATACTGTGTTGAATACTATCGACGTAACGTTTATTAATATGTATTTTTATTACATTTTAATTTTTATATAACTTTAGGTGGGAATTTCTAGAAAATATCTACTTTAACATTAACAATGAGAAATATGAATTGTCATTTTTAAAATCAAATCTGCCTGTAAACAGGTGTGGAAACCTTTGCAAAACAAAATAAAGAATCCTTAGCACAAAAATTATATGCACATGCCAACTTGTGTTTACTGAATGCCCTATACAATTTAAAATAATGAAATGTCAACCTGTCGACAAGAAACCTAACCTCACCGCAAAAATAATAACCACAAGTTTATGTACCAACACAATGCAACCTAGAATTTCGGCATTTGCATTTTCATATGAAAGAAAAAAGGACTATATCAAATTCTCCAATGTCGACCTATACCTAAAGACGTGTTTAACAAATTCTACGTGTTTTATTTCTGCTTCACCTACAATAGAACAACGAATTTTAGCATTAATTTGAAAACTCTATATACACATTTTTTAAAAACCTCATAGACTATATTAAGGGGGCAAATTACACTATTTGACCCCTCGATATATTCTATGAGGGGGCGACCGCCCCTCTTGCCCCCCCTGTTCCTGCGCCTCTGGTTTCCTTAGTTACCAGAACTGACCAGCGTACTCTTATAGCCTCAGATATCAGTATAATTGTGGATAATTTTTATTCTGTTCTTTATAATGTCATTGATCTATTTGTCCCTTTAAAGCGTTGTAAACCCAGTAAATTTCTTAATTGGTTTTCAAATGAACTAAAAACTCTTGTAGTTCAGAAAAAAGCTTGGGCACAAAAAGTATAAACAGACTAATTCACTAAGTGATTATTTAGTATTTAGCAACTTAAGAGAAAGATGTAAACTATTATCTGAAACTTGTCTAACTGAGTACAACTTAAAAGTGGAGCAGAGTTTAACTTCAGATCTCAAACATATTTGACAGTTTATAAGACATAAGAAAGGTTCTACAGATTTGCCTAATAGAATGCATTTAGATAATGAATATTCTGATAATCCTGAAAATATGGTTGAATTATTTGCTTCTCATTTTTCCTCAGTTTATGCTACAAATGATAACACGAATTATAGTTTTAATGTAAGAAACTCAATAAGCTTAGGTAATATTAATGTTAGTGCAATAAATGTTTTAGAACAGTTAGAAAAAGTGAATTTTAACTCTAGTGTTGGACCAGATGGTATCCCAGGCATATTTTTAAGAAATTGTAGATTCACTTTAGCTAATCCACTCGTTGCGTTGTTTAATCGGTCATTAAATACTGGCCATTATCCTTCATTATGGAAAAATAATTATGTAGTGCCTATTTTCAAAGCTGAAGAAGTAAATAATATTAAAAATTATCGACCAATTTCCAAACAATCATGTATTCCGAAAATGCTTGAAAGTATTGTCGCGTATACTCTTACAGCAGTAGTAATTAACACAATTACTGAACATCAACATGGTTTTATGAAAGGTAGATCTACTTTAACTAATTTGGTAGCTTCTTAGAACAGAAAATAAACAGGAAGCCGCATTTGTAATAAATCCGTGCGACCGCGATAGGTTTTCAAAATGGCGGATGGTTGTTTCCTTTTGGCAGTGGCGTATCATATCGAGAGTTGATTTATGACTACATGTGAGTTTGTGTGGCTTCAGTCACTGTCTGTAATTTAAATTTCTTCCTCAGATTGTGTGATTACAAATAATGACACCATTATACGTTCCTTTCTATGCCCATGACTATTGTTGTGTACAAGTACGTATGACAAGTGACATGTTCAGAGAAATTATCTCTTTATTTGAAGTGAAAAGTAATAGTAATACTTACTGATGGAATATAATGCCCAAAGTCTTGGTATTTGGGGTCTGAGAACAGCCAAAATTAGTCTCAAACTAACTAAAACCCATAACTGTCAAACCGGTATCACACCTCATTAGTCATACATGAGTTTTCAAAATGGCCGTTTCCGTCGCCTAGGTGTTACAGCCAAGTTAAATGAAATGCGCCTTCCTGTCTATTTTCTGTTCTAAGGGTAGCTTACAAACAAACCATCACTGATGCTATGGAATCTAGATTACAAGTCGATGCTGTATATACTGATTTTGCTAAGGTGTTCGACAGACTGGATATTAGAATACTTGTTGCCAAATTAAAAGCTTTAGATGTTTTTGGAAGTCTGTTAAAATGGTTAGAGGACTTTCTTGTGGGCCGCCAACAGGTTGTTAAAATGAAAAATTACTTATCTAATATTATAGAAGTAACATCTGGCGTTCCACAAAGATCACATCTTTCTCCCACTCTGTTCAATTGCTTTATTAATGATATCTCTCATATATTTACTTTTGCAAATTTCTTATTATTCGCAGATGATTTGAAATTATATGCACCGATTTGCACTCTAGATGATTGTATCAAATTACAAAAAGACATTACTAGTCTTGATAACTGGTGCTCCAATAACAATATGACGCAAAATATTGATAAATGTAAGATCATTAGCTTTTATCGTATAAACAATCCAATTTCTTTTGACTATCATAGATATTAATAACACTTCTTTACCAATCGTCAACAACATCAAAGATTTAGGAGTCATATTTGACTCGAAACTTACATTTGAAAGTCATATTGATAATATAGTTAATAAATCTTTAAAACTTCTAGGATTTAGCATTCGTAATACTTATGATTTCAGGCAAATTAACAGCATAAAAGCTATTTATTGTTCAATTGTTAGATCAAATGTGGAATATGTAAGTTGAATTTGGGATCCTTATTATATCACATATTCTAACAGAATTGAAAAGATACAGAGGAAATTCCTTAGATATTTAGCTTACAAACATAAAATTCATTTCACAAGTTATAATCAATTGTGTGAAAAAATTAATTTGGAAACTTTAGAATGTTGAAGGAAAATCACTGCATCTGTTTTCTTTTTAAGTTATTGAATGGAATCATCGACTGTTCAAACATTTTAAAACAGATTTGTTTAACAGTTCATAACACATTTACCAGGCAGAAAGACCTATTTAAATTGGTTTGCGGAAAGTTCGTTCCCCACATTTCGTTCCCCACATTTCGTACCCCACATTTCGTTTCCGGGATATTTCGTCTCCCCACATCTCGTACCCGGAAACTTCGTTCCCTAGCGAGCTCAATTTATCTCCTAGATTACAGGGTGCTGAAAAACGAGTGCAGCGATCGGAATGCAGTTAGAGAAATGAAAGATATTTTAATTAATTTATTTATTATAATAAACTTATAAGAACTATATACAGTATGTCCCCGGCTTGAGTTTACAAGAGGAAATTACATTATATTTTTAGTTTTACACAAAACTGTTATAGGAAATATAGTTCCTGCTTGGTTTGTAGAGAATTTTAAGAAAATGTTCACATTTTCAAAAACAAGTCGGCCTTGACAGTTAAGCAAAAACTATCTTCTTTTCAGGTAAACTACCCTTTTTGTTCATGATACGGCAAAATATTACTAAGAAAAGTTGTTCAGAATGAGAAATAATGCTCTATACAAAATATCAAGAAGATACTTAGATTAAACCGTCATTTTTTATAAGTACAATATATTTGTTCTTATAAGTTTATTATAATAAATAAATTAATTACAATATCTTCCATTTTTCCAACTGCATTGCGGTCGCTGCACTCGTTTTTTCAACACCCTGTAATCTAGGAGACAAAATGAGTTCGGTCGGGAACGAAGTTTCCGGGTACGAGATGTGGGGAGACGAAATATCCCGGGAACGGAATGTGGGGTACGAAATGTGGGGAACGAAATGTGGGGCACGAACTTTCCGTATCCCATTTAAATTAGATACTCATCTTCAAAACTACAGTCCTAATGCGCCACTGCCTAAGCTTTTACGATTGGGTAATTGTTGTGATGTAGATTTTTGTTTTCAAATTCCTATGGATTATTTAGAAATAAATTGCACAATCGATCGATTTCTATATCATAGGTATAATCTTATATGTAATATATATTTTCTTGTGATACTTTTAATGTTTTATTAATGTAGTACGAGTAATTTATTGTTAGCTATAAATTGTTGTTTATACAAACCTCCATGTATTATATCTGTAAAAAATGGATTTTCGTAAATATATTATTATTATTACTTGATTACAATGAAGGCAAATACAATTCTATACACAATAGGCTTGGATTTGAATATTTAATGAAATTTTAAAAAATCTTCAAGACAACTCGTGTTAGCGGGCTTATTTTCCACACTTGTGAAAAAAAGTTGCACTTCTAACACTTGTGGTCTAAATAACTATTGTACAATTAGTTTTGAAAGTCATACTTTTTTTCATGAATTTGCTTCACCCTCGTTAATCAAGCAAATTAATGAAAAAAGGGACTTTTAAAACGTGTTTACACGTAGTTTTTTTTGCATGGTGATCTCTTGTAATTGAAGATCGACCAATCTCGACCTGATTACCTGATAAGTGCCCGTGGGCTGCTTACCAAGCGATAAGCTCCTTACGGATGATTATCGACCCCGTGGATGGTGTCATAATAAGAAATAGAAATGCAAGAAACAAGCAATTTGAATTTTTTGGCATTATTGAATCTATTTTAAATCATACTTCGTATACGGGTTTTGTGTAATAATCTTCAAAATATAAACGCGAGCAACACACTTACATACCTATAATTTTGCCCGTGCCAAGAATCATCGTGCTGGTTGCCTTTACAAAACTGCTTTCGGGCAAGCCCTCAGGACAGTTTTCATTGCAACCAGCACTCGACCCTAGGCGTGTGTAAAATTATCGGTAAGTATGCCTCGCCCTTGTTATATTACTATTGATAATAACAAGTGGAAAGCAAAAATGTGCATTTCCTTCAGTTATAATAATTTTCTCGGCTTCACTTGGCGACAGTTTGTAAAATATAGGTGTAGAACATTATCGCAGAGAATTTAAACAGCTCCTAGTTTGGGTCGATTTATTTTAGGTAGTATAGAAGAAAAACCAATTATTGACAGAAAACTCATTTTTATACCTTTGGGGGACATTTGTATTTCTTCAAATTATAGCCAAATAAAGCTTTAGAAACAAAGTCTTTTCCAAAAATGTTTGCTGCTTTACTGATCTTCCGCCCTGTTGCCTAGCCTAATACGTTTTTTAAAAGTAAATTTTTGCTCTCACTATTAAGGTTTAAGAAATAATTACAATCAGAATTATTCTTGCAATAATTTTTTCAATGTACAACTTTTTATTGATAAATCAGTAGAAGGCAGTTAAACAATTGCAGTCGTGAAGATTTGATTATGACATGTACTAACAAATTAGTTTTTTTCTTGTGTTAACGCTTTATTTGCGATTTATTTAATTGTGTTGCCCACTAGAGAAAATTATTGTAGTGATATTATTCCCATTCTGAACTTGTGTTTGTTAACATTTTACTTTTCTGTACAAACCAATTTATAGGAACGTTTCAAGTCATTTGCTAACACTGTCAATGTATGATCTTCAGTGTGCTGTTAATTTGCGCAAATAATGTTAACTTAAAGATTAAGGCAATCCACATGGTCAGAATTTTAAAATCAGGTCTTTAGACTGATATTAATCACTTAGACAGTCATAAAATTTACATGTAAAAAATTAATAGCGTTTTAACATGGGGACATTAGATAATTATTCACCTACACCTTATTTTTATTAAGTCAGATTGCCAATTAAATGACATAATTACGGCTCTACCATTCAAAATGATATATGTGTAACATAAAACAGTAGTTTGAGGTTTCTTCGATGCCTATCAATTCGTTAATTAGCAGTTTACTGTGTCTGATCAGTACTTCTGTATCAATCTGATTGGCTGCACTTGACATACTTTGATATATTCTATTACAGGAGAGAAAACTGTTGATACATATTGTATTTATATTTTACAAAAAGGTAAGCATAAATTGCGTGCTTGCTAATAAAAAAAGCTATAAATGAATAAATCGGCATAGAATTCATTTGGAATAGAACTCTCGGCGTTGATATTTTAAATATTAGATGGTTGACAATTCTTAAGACTTCAAATACTTTGTTTTTTTAGTTATAACTGTAAATAACACACGTACTGCATTTAATTTTTTGCAATAAAAAAAATATTGAAATTCTTGAAAATTGGTTATCGAGTAATATACGTAATTATTTCTTACAATCTTTTTTGTAATTTTTTCTTTCATTTAGATAGGTATATTAAACTATTAACATTCTTTATATACTCGAACTTGGGTTTTATTAACGAAATTGCAGAAATACCCAAATATAATGAATGTTGCCTATATCAGAAATTATATTGAGTAAGTAGTATATCATATATTATTTCTGGACCAGGGCAATAGAGCACATGAAAAATCGTTGACAAGTAACTAAAAAAGCCTCAGAATTCAAGTGGGCACTTGAACAATTGTTGTAAAATCACATAAAAATGAAAAAGCGTGTAAAAATTTACCATATTTGGGCATCCCAAATTGGAACTTCAGTTTTGAACCATCAAAGCTAAAAAATGTAAAAAAATGCCCAAACTTCTATAGAAATTCTTCACGTTAGATATTCAAAAATGGCAATCATTTCTGGACCACGGCAACTGAGCACTAAGAAAATCACTAAAACAGGGCCAAAACTTCAAAATTAAAACAAAAAAGCCATTTCGCCGTCGCCGTTTCGCCGTCGCCGTTTCGCTGTCGCCATTTCACCGTCGCCGTTTGGCCGTCGCCGTTTCGCCGTCGCCATTTCGCCGTAGACTATATTACATTTCCGACTTAAAAAAACACTTTTTCACTTATCTATATCTAAGCAAAACATGGAATCAAAGTTTTACATGTTTTAAATGATACATGTTCGAAATCTTTAATAGCTTTAAAATATTATTCACATTTATTTCCCATTAGGAGGACGTTAAAGGTTATTACAGTTACACTTCTTATATGCATTAAACCGTCTGATTAGTTGTTGATGGTAATGAGCATACTTGATACTTTTTGCTCATCTTTTTATCATGCACATGGTAGTCATTATAATGATTTGGTTTAGAAAATTCCCTTTAAGGTAGTATGGCCGTTATGATTATTTTAGTGATCTGCCCATTTTTTCAAACTTTACATTTTTATTACATTTTTATTGTGTATTGATGTGAGGTAGGTGATTTTCCAGTTGAATACTTCTGAAATGGGTTTCTTTTGTTTTTTTTTCTATTTTTTTAATTCTCCTATTTGAAATAGAACACCCACATCCGGTATATTATTACATTTTCGAATTCACCTTAAACTTTTAGAGAAAATTTATCTCTTCAACTAACGCTCTATTTTGTACTGTTTTTAGAGAATTTGTGATTTTTGAAAATTTTAGACAAATGTTTAAAAATTAAAAATCAATTTTTTTCTCTCCCCTAATACGCCAATCCTCTCTATCAGATGTTTTCCTTTGCCATAATTTTCCAGCCACTCTTGCGATGTCATCGGCCATCGGAGTGGTGGTCTGCCCACACTACGTCTTCCTTGCCTCGGTCTCCACTCTAATACCCTTTTGGTCCATCTGTTATCCGTTGTTCTCATGATATGTCCTGCCCATCTCCATTTTTGTTTTGTTACTACATTTACAACGTGTTCCACCCCTGTTCGTTGTCTTACCCATTCATCATTCATTGGTTTTTCGGTCTCCTAGTTTCACTCCTAACATACGTCTTTCCATTGCTCGTCGAGTTTTTCTTAGTTTATCAATAATTTTGCGGGTAAAAGTTATCTATAGTCTCGAATCCGTATGTTAGTACAGGTAATATGCAGATGTTGAAGATTTGTGCTTTTTGTTTTCTAGAAAGTGTTTCGGTGAGCAGTACATTAGAAAGTCTCCCAAATGCTATCCAGCCAGTTTAATATATATGTATATGTATGATGTTACTGTTTCTACTGATTTGTTTTCAATTGTAATTGGGCCAATGTCTTCTGTTGTTAGGATTTTGGTTTTTTTCGTATTTCAACGTCTTATATCTCGCTTATTATACGTTTTTCGATATAAGTTGATTAACGTTTTCCACTTTATTTTGAAGTGTTCTGTGTATTCCTAAAGTTTCCCGAAATAAATTTGAACCACCCTGTATATATGTTACGTTACAATTTAAATATTACTGTATACTTGCTGTTTAAGTACAATAGAAATTATTAAACTTATTATGCATTTTCTTCCGGCAACGGAGTACAATTATATTATTAAGTTATATTATTAAGTTAACAAAGATGATAGTTTATAATCAAACAAATTATTGTCCAAATAAATAAAGTGAAAGTTGCATTACATTAAAGTATAAAAATAAATTAAAGTATAATTATTTGGCAACACAGTCTTTGTTCCGCTTTCAAGTTGACGGCGAAATGGTCGACGGCGAAATGTCGACGGCGAAGTGGTCGGCGGCGAAGTGGCGACGGCGAAATGTCCTAGACCCTTAGTATTAATATCAATCTTTCTCTTCAATATCATTTATTCTCATATTCAATACTTCTTGTCCTCGACAAGCTCCTGCAAAACTCAGAAAGTGCTTTATTAAAACATTTCATATTACCTTTATTGACAGGTAGATTTTGTCGGGAGCATATAAGAGAAACTTGTTTATGTCTTCTCTGCTAAATGTGTTTGACTTTAGAGCTCTGAATTCCACTGCTAGTTGTTCTAGAAATGCGATTACTTTTTGGTAGTTTATATTTCCTTTTTCTTCATCTGCATGATCGCCTTTAGCATCAGAAAAGTAGACTAGAGAGTCGACGTTTTATTTACTTTAGACTTTTGAGAAAAATACAACAATATAACTGATGGTGAGACAGTTTTGATGTGCTTCTCATTACACCATTTATTGAAATTCAGGTAAACTTGCTTATACTGCGATGAATTGATTGTAACAAGTTTACTTATTTTGGGTACGAAATTAATATAAGTTAAAATTTAGGGGGCAAATCCACAAACTTGCTTGTCAGTAAATTAAGGCTAGCAAAAATGAAATGTAATAATTAATTACACAAATAAAATAGTTGAATGCCCCTCTTTCTATTTTATTTAACTGCAATACCAAATACGCTAGCTCTCTGCAAACACAAAAACTGCTTATCTCAGGTTTAGGTTCAGAATTTCACTATATTCTCATATTTTAGGTTATTTGTCTCAACGTAGCTCATGTGCTCGTTCCTAGTAGATAATTCATAACTTCGTAAATTGACAGATGAACACAAAATGGTTTGTGCGTACAGCGTGTATTTGAACGTTTAAAATCGTGAAATAATGTCAGAAAGTGTCAGGTAAATAATTCGAATATTCCCGCTTGGCAACAATTAACTCGCCTTCATTGTTATTCGAGAATGACGTAGACCCACGCTGACATTCACTTGTTTACGATGCTTGATTCTGGCTAATTTCGAAAAATTTACTAACGCTAAGGCTTTTATGAAAATTACGGCGTAGCAGGACCCTTGGAAAAGCGCCTTGCCTCTTCAGCAAGGTTTAATCTCGTAAATTAGTAGTTTTCCCGAACGCTGACACTCAAATTACAGATGGATCCTACCTGAAAAGTTTCACTCTTTGTTTCTTCGATGATCCACACAGATGACGCTCCCGGTTTTCTGCCTCTGGCTCTGCTGGAGTCGCTCCCCTGGGTGCAGATGTTGAATGCGACGTTCTTGCAGACCCCGCTGACGTTCTTGATTGCTGACTTCTGGGTTCCGAGGCTAATTTTGGTCGTAGTCGAAGATCGGAAACTCCAGGTGCTAGGCTGCCGATGTCCACTCGACGCCGGATTGGAAAAATGTAAACTTTTCGTTGCGGAACTTCCCACAACCGATAGTACAACTGCTTGGAGACTTAGGCAATAAAATGGACCACTCTTTATCTTTGTAATACACTTTTATTATCATAAAACATTAGTTAACTATGGAGCACAAATTCGACGAACTACATTAATTTTTATTTTCAGTTGTTCTTGCATCAGGTTGCTATGATACGGTGTTCTTCTACTATTAATTGGAAATTAGTTTTTATAATATTAACCATAAATAGAATAAAGATTACACAAATAAAAAATCTAACATTTTCTTAAATCTAAAATGTTGTCATTTGCTTATAACTAGTATTGTTCTTTAGCGTTGCACTCACAACCGTTTTTAATTTCACTGCTCTGCTGTTTTGCACTTTGTTTTTAATTATTAACTCACTGATATTTGAGTTCACGTTTCACGTCGCTTGCTTCTCTTCTGTTGTCTACATTCAGGATTGCTCTTTGCAATTTTCTAGATTATCCTTGTTTTTATCTACCCTTCAAAT
This sequence comes from Agriotes lineatus, assembly GCA_940337035.1. Taxonomy (NCBI): domain Eukaryota; kingdom Metazoa; phylum Arthropoda; class Insecta; order Coleoptera; family Elateridae; genus Agriotes; species Agriotes lineatus. Next base: position 130,233 of record CALNHX010003146.1, on the reverse strand, counting down.
TGCTCACAATTTTCACTGTCCTTTGCTTTTATTGATAACTACGCTTATTTATGTGCAAATAACAACCTTTTGTGTCAATTACTTTCGTTTGGTCTGGCTTTACATATGCACCAACCTATCATTTTAATTATATTACTTTATTCAAAAGCGAAGTTCAAACCCTCTTAAATATGCTTTGCTTTTGCGTGTCTTTATCCGACTAATTACTCTTTATCGCATCTCATTACCAATGCATTTAATACTTTTATTACTGTTTAAAATTGCAATTATATAAAATATCCTAACTCTGTGCTTTATTGACTTCGTTAAATAATTTGTACTGCAAACAGAGCCAAATTATGGGCTTAATGCCATTTCAATACATCTCCTTCGACGTTTGCATCAGGGGATTGAAAGAAGCTGCGTTTGCATCTTCCAATATAGCTGAATGAATATCTTCATCGCTGCTTTCCATGTTATACAGTGAATTTATTCTAATGCGCAATGTGGTATACCCGTTTCCATGAGGAATTGATTATTACTATTGGTTTTTAAGAGTACGCCACGCCATGTGAGAATGAGTTTGTTTTAAAATGCAATATATAAACCGTAATTTTATTGAAAAAGAAGCATCAGAAATAGCAACAGGACATGTAATAACCCACATACTTGCTTTAAACTGAAATCTTTATACCATTTGAGCCGCCGTCGAATACATTATTTTTTTACATACTCAGTAACGTTTCCATATTGCATTTTAAAATAAACGAATTTATACATTGCACATTATAATAAACTCCCTCTATATACAAAAGGATGACACAAACATAGTTTGTTTGTTTGTTTGTTAATGGACAAGGTCTAGGCATGCAGAGTACCAGGTACCTTAGACACCGACTGCTTTGGTCATATGGTCAAAGTCCTACTTAAAATTTTGCCGAGTCTAAGGAGTTCCAACCCTAGCAAGGGATCTTTTACATGCTACACATCGTAGTAACATGGGACCCACGGTTTAACATCACTTCCGAATGATGGCATTCTGTAGAGGCTTTCATCTGCATTTTTTTATTTTTGAAAACTTCACCGGGACCGGGAATCGAACTCGCGACCCTTAGATCAGTAGTCAGGATGCTTACCACTGAGCTACTGACCCCGGCACAAACATAGTTGCTTAAATTTTGTTCATGTTTTGTTTTGTGTACAAACAACATTGGTTGTTTGATATAAATAGGAACTGTAATTTCAGAAAAAAATTACTTAAAAATCGAGTGGCAGTAGGATGTCACACGTTTTATTATGATTTTGGGCTGGTTTTTAAAGGTGTTACAAAAACTATATCTGAAACACGGAAAGAAAGAGTCTTATTTCCTCGGGTATTTTATCTCCCTCACCCCGGAAATAAATGTGCTGCTTTCGTTTCTTGTAAAACAAAAAACTATTACCGAAGGAAACATTAGAATTAATCCATATTGGGATTTAACTGTTAAGTTTACCAGTGCTGCTAGAGATGTTAAAACGAACAGAGCTTTAAAGCCAGCTGGAAAACAGTATCAGGAGTGCCGGAGCAGTCACCGAAAAGGAAGACCTCTTCATAGTATCTTATGAATTGGTATGGAGAGGGTCCGAGGACGCTAAATGCCTGATCTCTTAGTGCGAGACAGAAATTGACAACAGTTGCCTGTTGGGGGAGAGAGTAAAATGCAACCACATCTTTTCCAAAACCACACAAGGAGCCGCTCAGAATTTAGTAGAAAGTAAATGACTAGTACCTAACATAAAAACCACAGACTTCTATCCTGTCTAGTAAAATATGAAGCTTTGTTTTGCTTATTTAGATATTGTATGATCGTTCTTGTTCTACAATCTACTGCATCGAAAAGCTATAAATTTCGGCAGTGTTTAGCTGCCGAAAGCACTTACTTTTTTGCACTAGTGCCTTTTACTTTTCAGGTAGTCATGGTAACCGTGTCAAATAAAAAGAGCTATCATAATTAAATTCAATTAATTCAAGCTCTTTTGTAAACTGATGATTTGGTAACTAGAAATTACAATTAATATCATATATTGCTATCGATAAACATTAACAAAAGCGCAAGGCAAAGTTCACATGCGATACGAATTAGAAGATGAATTACTACTGCAAGGCATTCTGATGGCAATGCGTTAAAATTTTGAATTTGCAAATACCCTCGCATTTTTTTAAAAATTTATTCAACCAAATCAGCTTACTTAACGCTACACATGGTCTTGTAAAATGTAATGCACAGATTAATTCCAAGGAGGACATCTCGGTATGAGGTTCCTCTGTGGCTTATTCTAGTTGTTGTCGGGTTCGTCTGGTGATAACCAAATATCCTGGGGGAGTTGCCGTTTTAATCGTCTATGTAGATGTCTTTCACCAAGAGAATAGTTGACAGCACTCGCGCACTTACCAATGTTTGCAAAAAAAGTTTTTGTTGTCTTCCGTATGAAGTCTTCTACAGTGGGCACTTCTGGATCACGGTGAATTTGTTAGTTACGAACGAACTATGGCGCGTTCACTGAAATTCGCAAGATGTTGTTCTGTAGCACTTGTAGTGTATCTATGTTAGTTTTGCTTGTGGCACTCCACACAGGGCACCCATAAGTAATTATTGGTCTCAATACCGACTGATACATTAAGATCGCGCACTTTGTTTTTAGTGTCGATTTCCGATTAATGAGCGGGTACAACATGCCTAGACGGGCATAGCATTCATTTAGCTTTTTGTTTATGTGTAGGCCCCATGTTAAACGCCTATCAAGGTGTACTCCGAGATATTTGACGGCTGAGTCTGGTGGATTCCATTTTATTGCACTATTATTTATCATTACTGGAGCTGGGTCCGCTGGTCGCCGAAGTGTGAAAATGTTGCTTGGAACTTCTCGTAGTTAATCGCAATACACCATTTGTTGTACCATGTGCAAACCACATAGAAGATGAAACTCTAGTCAATCAACTACAAACCAACATTATCAACCAAGCCTCAGATTGGTTCCAGGCAAATAAGCTTTGTTTAAATCAAAATAAAACTACCACTTTACTATTTTCAAATAAACAAAATATCTGTGAAACCGTAAAATGTTTGCCTTACCTTGGATAATAGACTAACTTGGCAAGCACATGTTGACAATCTTTCAATTAAGTTATCAAGAACGATCTATGTAATTAGACAAATAAAAAATCCAGTAAACTTAGATGCTGCCATTATTGCATACCACGCATTATTTCATAGTGTAATGACGTACGATCTGATAAACTGTGGTACCTCTACACATATTACAACAATTTTAATTGTACAAAAAAGAGCCTTGAGAGTGTTGGCGGGGGCGAGTTAGTTAGACAGTTGTAAACCATTGTTAAAACAATATAACATATTAACGCTACCGTCAGCAATACTATATTGTAATCTATTACACATAAAAAAACATTATGGTGATTATACAAAAAACGGCGACGCCCATGGTTACGACACCCGCAGTCGAGGCGATATACAGGTTCCGCAGCAGAGATTAACGTCCACTAAACGAAATAATTTCGGAATAGGATTATTTAATTCCCTCCCTAGTACTCTATTAACAAAACTCTTCAAAGTTAAGCTTAAAAAACTTCTTCTGGCCAATGTCTACTCTGAAATTTCCGATTTCAGATTTGTTGAAAATTAAGACTGTCTTGTTTTATTGACTATAGTATTTTGTTTTACTGTATTTTTCTGTGGATGACTATTTCTGTAAATGCATTGTATTTTTTTACATTTTATATTTTTATATTTTAACGAGAATTGTGACATATTTAAGCACCACAGTGTATATTATGATGAATAAAATACTACTACTACTACTACTATCATCCCAGAGTTTCATCAACAGTGATTTGCATTTGTTTTGCAGTAAGATTTATATCATTGTGTTGCACAATTAAAGCTGTGTCATCTGCAAACATTGATATAGATGAGTTGGGCAGTTGTGGGATGTCATGAACAAAGATATTGAATAGAGCTGGACCTAGCACAGAACCCTGTGGTACGCCTGCATTAATTTCCGTTGTATCCGATAGTGTTGAGTTAATTCTTACAGCAAATGTTCTGTTGCTTAGAAGTAATGATAGGATTTTCACAATGTAGTTCTAGTTGAAGTAGCTTAAAGATAAGGCCTTTGGTCCAGACTTTATCAAATGACTTAGTGATATCCATGAAGGCTACAATTGTGTGAGACTTATTTTCTTAGCCCTGCTTTATTACTTGTGTTAACCGCAAGAGCTGGTGATTAGTTGAATAGTTTACCCTGAACCCGAATTGAAATGATGGAATAATATGTTTACCATTTAGCTGCTTGTTAAGCCTGTAATAAATAATTCGTTCAAAAAGTTTGGCCAAAGTGGGAAGCAAGCTTAATGGCCTGTAGCTGGCGGGAGCGTGCGCATTCTTTCTTGGCTTATGGAATAATAAGATGTGTGCATGTTTCCATTGGTTTGGAAAGTAGCCGAGATCAGCTTGGCCAGGTATGCTAGGGCTTTCTTAGTTAGGTTTTTGAGCACAATGTTCGGTATCAAGTCGTGGCCAGGGGATTTTTTGATGGGCAGCTTAAGGATTATATTTTGTATATCTTTGAGGGATGTGGGTTGAAGTGAGTGGTATGTGGTAGATTAATGGAGTCCACGTAGTTTTCTACATCTTCAAGAAATTTTTGATTATTGTCATGGTACGTAGTTGTAAAGGTAGCTTTGAGGTGGCTCGCAAATAGCCTGCATTTTTCCTCATCTGTGTTATATTTGCAACCATTATCACTAATTACAGGCATGACAGTGTTTTGTTTAAGAATTCTCTTTGTTGCCTGCCACATTGATCGAAGACCTACTTCTATGTATTTTTTGTATGTTGTGATTCTATAGTTGTTCAGTTCCCACTTGGCCCTATGTAAGAGTTGATTGAGGCGAGTTTTTGCTTGTGGATCTCTGGTATTTTGCCAAATCCTACGCATTCTGTGTTTTTTCTTTAGTATTTCCAATATAACACTGCGTCCATAAAGTCTTTCACAAATTCATTTAAAATTCAGATATTTCATTATCGGAAAAAATCTCGAACATGCCAATTAATATTTTTAGTTGCGCATTTTTTAAAGTAAATAGTTAGTATACATGGTGTGCCAGGTAGGAGATATGACGTCATGTAGGTTTTTTCTAATGGAATACCCTCTATATTGTATCCTTTTCGAATTCTACGTTGAAAACTGAACACTTTTTGTATAATCAACTATATCTCTAAATTCAGCGGTTTTCGAAATATTTTTCGTTTGAAAACATTGATATTGTTTTTTCTGACTTCCGGTCAAAAAATTCACATTTCTGGTTGAATCGAAAAATAGCATCAAGTGATAGCTCATAGAAAACTGAGATACGAAAGTACGTTTAGCTTTAATTGAAACCGTTTGGTTATACAAAAAGTGTTCAGTTTTCAACGTAAAATGCGAAAATGGTACAATATAGAGAGTGTCCCATTAAAAAAACCTACATGACGTTATATATATTACCTGGTACACTCTGTATACTAAATTTTTACTTTAAAAAATTCGCAACTAAAAATGGTAGTTGACATGTTCGAGCAATTTTCCGATAATGAAATATCTGAATTTTAAATGAATTTGTACAAGACTTTATGGACGCAGTGTGGGTGGATGCATACAAGTTGGTAGTTTCCTTTTGTTCTGACTTACTGTTGATTTTTTAACTGCATCTTTGATGTTATCAGTGAAGCTGCTTAAGTAGCTCTCTATATCTTGATCAGTAAGAGCAGCTGAGGACATTCTAGTTTATTATCTAGTTGTGTTTGAAATACTTCCCAGTCAATTCGGCCGTTGATTTGTAACGGTACTTGCCCTCTGCTAATTAGGGCTAATGAATTTAATTAATTTTCCTTCAGGTAGCTTATCAGTCGGAGATAATTTAGTTCAGCAAGATATACACTTGGAGACTAGCAAGCAAACACTAAGATAACTTTAGACAGTTTAATTATAAGATTCAGTATTTACAAACATAGGTATTGTTCTTTAGAAATCAAATAAAATGTATTTTACAATGTGTTTAATTAATTATGTTGGGGACCCGGCTGCTCGTTCCTTGCGCGCTGGCAGCCCGCTTTGCATCTGTGTGTGGAAGGTCCGAATAGCCGCCTTCTATAGAAATCGTTCGGACGCCACTGACCGCGAAGACGAATTGCCCAAAGTAAGTCGCAGTGGTGCCAACTTCCGGATTCGAATGTCCCCTTCGGCGTTGAAACCGCGTGTAACTGCAAATATAGGTTAATTTCGAATATGTTATATTTTTCGCCTTACGACTCTGTGCTAGCGGTCTAATTCTCGTGGATACGGTGGAGTGTTTGTGCGACTGGACGCCGGAGGGAAGTCGTCGACGTTCGTTTACCTGGAGGTCCGGTTCGTGGAGGCGACTTCTACAGCTCGCGGCCCCGAGGGTGCTGCAGCTGACAGGTAGCAATTTCGATCGGTAAGTGCAGTCCTATAGTCAAACAGAAATTAAACACAATCTTACAGTGGCCTTCCGGGCCGTGCAAACAGAGTGTTGGACGCTGGATTTATTCTGTATCGCCAAATTGACATATGAAACGGCCTGGTTTGTTAAACCCTCGTTTCGAATACGTCGTCCAAGAAATTTTGGTGCAATTATTTACTAGCGTCCTCCAAGCGAGGTTTCAATAATTATTAGTTCGGGATATTTACAAGTGTTAAATTTAAACAGCGAAACGGTTTCAATAATTATTAGTTCGGGATATTTACAAGTGTTAAATTTCAACAGCGAAACGGTTTCCCACTCGTGAGCGTCGTTTCTTAAAGCTGTTTATTCGGGGAACGAGTTCAATTAAACAATAGCTAGGAACACGGTCTCCAAGACTGGAGGCTTCGGGTTCGAACTTAGCTAAGGGAAAATGCTAATGTCGGGACGGGAAAAATTCTCTCTAAACGGTCGGACAGGGTCAGGAAGGGAATGAAGGGAGGGAATGCAAGGATGTATGAATGAAGTCTGCCCCTTGGAACGGACGAGAAGCGGCTTTTATAGCTCCTCTTCGTGTTTCGTGCATCAAGCCACCACCTCGGGCCTTCTAAGTGGGGAGCAGCGCAATACGTGCAGCTGGGATCTCTTGATGACGTAGCCGGCCGCGCGTGCGAAAAATTCGAACTTGTGACGTAGAAATCGCTAGGCTGGAACGCGCGAATTGATTTTAATTCACAAAAACGCGTTTCGACTGGGCGAATCGTTACACATGATCCTCCTCTCGGGAAAATGAAGGACAACCGGCGGAGAAGACGTCGTGAAGATACCTGGAGATCTCGACACAGAAAACATTCATATCTTTCAGTATACATTCTGGGAATATTTAGGGATGTGAAAGTATTCAGGTTTCAGGGCAATTCACTTTCACACAACTTTTCAACTGGGGAGAAATTGCATAGGCCGCGGAGACCGGCGTACAATATCCAGGAACCAGGTGCACGGGATTAAACTTACAGGCACTGGTACAGAAAAAAAACGACTTCCTTTCCACATTCTTTCCTTCAAGCTTCGATAAATCTACAATCTCCAGCGATAATCCGGGTCTACGGTAGCTATGAGTGCGCTTCAAAAGGACAAACAAATCAGTATTATCAATCACACTTTAAAATCAATCGCATTTTAAAATCGATCGCTCTGTTACAGGTGCACTCATCTGGAATAGCCCCTAACGCTTATCAGGATTACGCGAAAAGCTTCAAACTCACGGAGCGGATTCACAGTTGCATTCATTCTGGAGTCGTACTGTTACAAATGCATTCATCTGGAACACACTCTAACGCTTATCCGGATTAAGCGAAGAGTTTCAAACTCACGAAGTGGACACAGTTGCGGTATCAACGTAATCACACTAGCAGGGTTCACTGGAGCGAATTCATCTCTGAATAAATGCATCGGTCGCGGTATCGATCTACATTCACACTAGGAGATTCGAAGTCTGCGAAAGGATTCAGGTTGCAGGATAACCTTTTTTTCACACCACAATCTCACTAGAGAAAATTGCAGAGGCTGCGGGAACCAGCGTACACTTTCCAGAAAACAGCATACAGGACTCAGGATTCTGGCACTGAAAACGCATTTTCACCTCCAAGCTTCGACTTATAGTCTACTATCTCCTGTCAACACCCGGGTTCACGGTGACAGAAGCACGCTTCAAAAGGATGATCTTTCAGGGTAAGCATTCATGCTAACTATGGCGGCATTCACACAAACTTACATATCTCACTTTTTCAGATTCACCAGGCACTTATATGCGGATACCTGCGGCTCTGGCACTGAAAAATTTTGGATACAACGGCGGAACTGGCACACGAAGACTTTCACCCGCGGACATCTGGATTGTCCTGTCTTCGACCATCTTCCACGGGCGGACACCTGGATTGTCCTGTCTTCGGCCATCTTTTGGCATTCCGGCCATCTTCTTCATCTGGGATACGCTCGGGTGCCTCGGGAACGCTAGGCCCGTGTCAGCTGATGAGGCTGACCCCTGAGGGTTTGCAGGAGGATTTACGGACTAGACTGGATTTCGGAAAGATCTTATCTGGACTACACGGGATTTCGGAAAGATCTTATCTAGATACAGGAAAGGACTTGGACAGGGATCTAGGAATGCTATACTGGACATCACTGGTTCTGACTGGTTCTGTGTTCCGGCAGATTTCGCTGGACGGCTATACTGTAACAGGTTTTGTAAATTTTTCATATTACAAAATTTTAAACAAATATTTTTCAGGTATCGGATGCCAAATTCTAGTTCTGGAGCTTCCGGCGGGTGCTTGCTGATCTCTATGTATATCTGAGCTCAGGTTGCCTCCTCGGGCGCCATTTGCAACGGTACTTGCCCTCTGCTAATTAGGGCTAATGAATTTAATTAATTTTCCTTCAGGTAGCTTATCAGTCGGAGATAATTTAGTTCAGCAAGATATACACTTGGAGACTAGCAAGCAAACACTAAGATAACTTTAGACAGTTTAATTATAAGATTCAGTATTTACAAACATAGGTATTGTTCTTTAGAAATCAAATAAAATGTATTTTACAATGTGTTTAATTAATTATGTTGGGGACCCGGCTGCTCGTTCTTTGCGCGCTGGCAGCCCGCTTTGCATCTGTGTGTGGAAGGTCCGAATAGCCGCCTTCTATAGAAATCGTTCGGACGCCACTGACCGCGAAGACGAATTGCCCAAAGTAAGTCGCAGTGGTGCCAACCTCCGGATTCGAATGTCCCCTTCGGCGTTGAAACCGCGTGTAACTGCAAATATAGGTTAATTTCGAATATGTTATATTTTTCGCCTTACGACTCCGTGCTAGCGGTCTAATTCTCGTGGATACGGTGGAGTGTTTGTGCGACTGGACGCCGGAGGGAAGTCGTCGACGTTCGTTTACCTGGAGGTCCGGTTCGTGGAGCCGACTTCTACAGCTCGCGGCCCCGAGGGTGCTGCAGCTGACAGGTAGCAATTTCGATCGGTAAGTGCAGTCCTATAGTCAAACAGAAATTAAACACAATCTTACAGTGGCCTTCCGGGCCGTGCAAACAGAGTGTTGGACGCTGGATTTATTCTGTATCGCCAAATTGACATATGAAACGGCCTGGTTTGTTAAACCCTCGTTTCGAATACGTCGTCCAAGAAATTTTGGTGCAATTATTTACTAGCGTCCTCCAAGCGAGGTTTCAATAATTATTAGTTCGGGATATTTACAAGTGTTAAATTTTAACAGCGAAACGGTTTCAATAATTATTAGTTCGGGATATTTACAAGTGTTAAATTTCAACAGCGAAACGGTTTCCCACTCGTGAGCGTCGTTTCTTAAAGCTGTTTATTCGGGGAACGAGTTCAATTAAACAATAGCTAGGAACACGGTCTCCACGACTGGAGGCTTCGGGTTCGAACTTAGCTAAGGGAAAATGCTAATGTTGGGACGGGAAAAATTCTCTCTAAACGGTCGGACAGGGTCAGGAAGGGAATGAAGGGAGGGAATGCAAGGATGTATGAATGAAGTCTGCCCCTTGGAACGGACGAGAAGCGGCTTTTATAGCTCCTCTTCGTGTTTCGTGCATCAAGCCACCACCTCGGGCCTTCTAAGTGGGGAGCAGCGCAATACGTGCAGCAGGGATCTCTTGATGACGTAGCCGGCCGCGCGTGCGAAAAATTCGAACTTGTGACGTAGAAATCGCTAGGCTGGAACGCGCGAATTGATTTTAATTCACAGAAACGCGTTTCGACTGGGCGAATCGTTACAGATTAACCTTGGAGGACTAGATTGATGTGCCGTTGTCCTTAGAAAGGAAATCAACACAGGAAGATGATCCGAGTCTATTTCGACAATTACATTTTGAAATATTGGCCGCCTAAAGTTTTTCTGCAGTATTATATCCAATATTTCGGGTTGTCAATTGACTTAAGAAGGGTGATAAGTTGACTCTGTGGGGGCAGTGACTTGTATTCCATGATGAGTAATGTAAGCTAAAAACCGTTGTCCATTCGGGTTATTTACACGACATCCCCATGCTGTGTTTTTACAGTTAAGATCTCCTACAACTATGGTAGGCTGGTTAGGAAAGAGAAAGGCAATATCTTGCTCCAATAATCTTTTGTTAGGATGTTTATAAACATACACTATGGTTAGCGTGTTCATGTCGTCGAGTATTAGCTTGGCAGCTGTAGCTTCAATACTGGTTAACTACAAGGGCTGAAGATCTGTCACCAGCAACTGTCATTTAGCTATTATTGCCACTCCACCAGAGGCGATCTGTCGCTCTCTATCTCTTCTAATAACTTGGTACCCCGGTATGCAAAAAGTATCATTATTAAGTAGATGTGTTTCCGACACACAGGCAATATCAATGGAGTGTCTTGCTAGAAAGGCAATAAATGTTGATCTCTGTTATTTAATACCATTGGCATTCCAGTTTACTATTGTTAGGTTCTGGATATTATGTAACTTATTTGGTGCCATTGAGGAGCAGAGTTGGCAGTGGTGTTCCAAAAAATGTTTTAATTTGATCCATGTAGGGTGTTATTATGTCTATTATCATTGAAACTATTCTACTGATTACTAGACTGTTATCTGTGTTTTTTTCTACATTACCTTGGGGGGTAATATGTTGAGTGTTGCTGGATTGTTGTGCGATGCTTGCATAAAGAGTACGATTATTGTTGGCAATTTTGTTTCGTTGAAGTTTAGGAGCGTCTGAGTTAGTGGGTTGTTGACTTGATGTTTGCTTGCGTTGATTAATCGAAGCAGAAAAATTTCGGTAGTAAGGGCATCTTTTATAACTCGCAGGATGTTCGGCGCCGCAGTTGACACATTGTGGTTTGGTACCAGCTACTTTCGGGCACTGTTTGTAATGATGGTTACCAGTACACTTTACACAGCGGTGGTCCAAATGGTAACAGTTCTTCGTATGGCCGTAGCGCTGGCAGCGAATGCACTGTGGAATATCTCGGGATTTGTGCCGTGGTTCTACTGTTACGACACAGTGGTTCAGTCTAGTTAGGTTGAATATATCAGATTCTGTTCCATCCTTTTCTAGTTCAATAACATTAAGTGGCATGGGTTTTTTGTCTTTGTTTAACATGGGTACTACTTTCAAAATCGGATATTTCTTTAAACAGAGTTCTGTTTTTATTTCCTCTTCTGTTATAGAAAGTGGGAGGCCTCTGATAACTACTGATAAATTTGCATTTTCAGGATTTTTAAATGTGTGATATTTTATTTTTTCTTTATCGTAGTATTCTGTTAGGAGTCGATAATCGACTGATGAGGTTAAATTGATTCTAAGGAACGTACTTTTGTAAGCTGTAGTGAATTCGTCTGTAGTGATGTTTTTTACTTATGTCTTTTATTACCTCCTGGTAATTGTTGGCGTTATGTAGGTATATTGGTCGAGTTCTCGTTTATAATCGCTATCTTCTGTGATCGTGGAGTAATTAGGGAAGTATTGTTAAATTTAATGCAATATATAAGTGTAGACTATAACGGAAGTTCTAATGGGCAGACCACCAAGTTAGATATTAAATTTAACCGCAATTGCAATCAAATTTGGCCTTACAACACGATGTGACATAATTCACAATGCACATTAAAAACATGCTAATGTTTTGCTGTATGGGAAATTATTACTCATTATTCAGTAAAAGTTGAAACCTTCACTAACGCAATGCTATTTCTTGCTGAAGTGCACTTTTGACAAAGAAAAATTGTTTCCTCAATTTTAGAAAGTGTAATCATGTCATGGCAACGTCTCAAATAGAACTAATATGGAGATGCAGTATTAATGATGCATTTGTGATACCCCAAAATAGCAGTTCATGGTACTCATACGTTTAACAATGTAATATTATTTTTTTACGACCAACCAGAAAATATACAGTTTTTGGAGAATTTTTTCGTCAGAAAGTTTTGCCGCTCAACATCGGAAAACGGGCATCAGGGATTGGTAAAAACTTTTTTTACGACCGACCAGAAAATATACAGTTTCTGGAGAATTTCTTCGCCAGAAAGTAACGTTTTGCCGGTCAAGATCGGAAAATGGGCATCAGGGACCGGTAAAAGCTTTTATATATAAATATATATAAATAATGGAGGAAATAGAACATTATTTTACCGAATTACAGATCCACAGTGCAGCCTAATGCAATGCAAATCGAAGAGAGCAGACGTAAAATACAAAATGTAGGATCAGAGGAGATTCCCGATAGCATTGTAGAAGAACTTAACAACGCGCTGAACAAAGCGAAAAGAAACAAGGCGGCGGGACCGGACAATATATTAGCTGAAATGATAAAGGAAGGAGGAGACGAAATAAAACGTGAATTAGTAACACTATACAACAAATACTTAGAAACGGGCGAAATTCCAAAATCCTGGTATATAGCGGAAGTCATCCTTATACACAAAAAGGGAGACATAGCCAAGTTAGATAACTACAGACCCATAAGCCTGTTACCACATATGTATAAAATCTTTACCCGAATTATAACTAACAGACTAACGAATAAGATAGATTTTCATCAACCGTGCGAACAAGCTGGATTTAGATCTAAATTCAATACGTGTGACCACCTACAGACCATGCGAACATTAATAGAAAAAACCAACGAATACAACTTAAAATTGTACATCCCCTTAGTAGATTACGAAAAGGCGTTCGACTCAGTGGAAATATGGGCCGTTCTGAATTCCCTAAGAAGGTGCCAAATCGATAGCAGGTACATTAACTTAATTAAAAACATCTACACAAATGCCAAAATGTACATAAAATTATTTGCTATATTAACTTAATCCTCATAAATAGAGGGGTACGGCAGGGAGACACTATATCGCCCAAATTATTCATTACTGTGATGGAGAAAATATACCAAATGATGGACTGGTCAGGTAAAGGAGTACCAATCGATGGGCTCACTTAAATCATTTGGGATTTGCGGATGATGTGGTACTCCTGAGTAGTGACCCAGTCGAACTACAAGACATGATCACTGAATTAAACGACCGGTCAAAAGAAATGGGCCTAAAAATAAACATAACGAAAACCAAAGTTATGACAAACACTCAAGAAAATTTTAATATTACCCTAGACGGAAAAACGCTAGAAGTTGTAGAAAACTATATATATCTTGGTCAAAAAATCTCAACAAGAAAAGAGAACATGAGCGACGAAGTAATACGAAGAATAAGATCGAGCTGGAGTGCATTTGGCAAATACATACTAAAATCGGATATTCCCAACACCTTGAAACGTTCTTCCTGTAATAACTTATGGGGCTGAGACTTGGAGTTTAACTAAAAGAAATGCCCAAAAGATAGCAAGAACACAAAGAGCACACCAAAGGCAAATGCTGAAAATCAAACTTACAGATCGAAATACTAATACCTGAATAAGACAACAAACAAAAATAGCAGACGTTTTACAACGTGTCGTGCAACTTAAGTGGCAATGGGCTGGACACCTTGCTCGTACCGAAGATAACAGATGGTCAAGACGAATACTTACCTGGAGGCCACGCGAAACAAAAAGGAGAGTAGGAAGACTAAACATACAGTGGCGAGACGATATCAGAAAAATAGCAGGAGCATATTGGATGAGGATATCTGAAGATAGAGGCAGATGGAAAGAAATGGGGAAGGCCTACATCCAGCAGTAGATAGAAATAGGCAATTCGTGATTCGTGATATCAAGGCACTGAAGTTTAGCTTGTTATCACGAATGTGGATTTAGTGTTCGAGGCCCGTACGGCCAAGGCAAATAAACCACATGAGGGATAAAAAGGAACTTCACTGCCGAGGTGTACATTATGTTTTTTTTAAATCGAGAAATCGTAATATTACAACATTTTAACCAACTTTTTTAGGTTATGTTGACGTCCGTTGACGTTTATGTGTCGCCTCGCCACTTACAAAAAGTGTTAAAACACCCAAATAAGTGAGAGGAATATCTAAATCTTCAAATTAATATTTTTATGCACATTTAATATTATCCAATAAGTTTTTAATACTAAACGACGTGGAAATTATTCTCTTTAATTTAGTACCACTGCCATTTTTTCCATAAAAATGGTGAGCAGGAATATGCATAACCGTGATAAGCCATGTAAATTGCCTATGTTCAGAGGTATGACCAACCACCCGGTATAGTGTGCTAAATATCTAATTTTAACCTACAAATTGCTGAAAATATGTAATTTTTACCTAAAAAAATACGCACAATCTAATGACTTTTATTTGTCATAATAAAGCTGTCATTCATTCAATTGCAAAAATGTATATATAATAGCGTACATAACTCGTTCGAGAGTGTATCGTACGCTTGTATTTTAAGTCACTCGGCTCCGGTACGCTTGGCCTCGTTTCTCAAATATAGTCGTACGATTCACGCCACTTTCGCAGAATGTTATGTACTACACTATAACATACTTGTATTGAGTATGATTAAGCATACATTTCAGATATCAGGGTTAATACATTTATGGGCCTGAACCAAATTTAATCTATTTCGCAATTTTATTATTTTAAAGCTATGATTTAAACGATCAGCATACTATTTTATTTTTGGTAGACTACAAAATACAATTTAGCAGCAAACTGTAAGCCGATACGTGAAAATGAGCATCTGTTAATGTTTTTATGGGTGGCTCTATAGTATATACTAGGGTACTATATTTATACGAGCAAGCTCGTCCGCCATTTTGAGTTACTGGAAGTGGCGGCAAATTCAAATTCTATTTACTTTCCAAATAGCATACGGTAAGTCGGAAAAACAACGATCATGTCATTTAATTTTATCAGTCTTAAAAAAGATAGGTTTTTAAGCAAATAAAAAGAAAGCAGAAAAAGTCGAACCGAAAACACTGTTAACTAATGCGCACGTGGTTCAAACTAGAGAACTTTAATAGTACCTTAGTTCAAACAACAGTGACGAGTGATAGAACTCAATAGAACTGACAGATACAGTTGACAGCACAGAACAACACCTACACACTGTATATAGATTTAATAACCACACTTGGATGAAGTCTGTAATTATAATTAACATCATAATGGAATGCACCAAGATTTAAATCAGCATGCATTGTTCGTCTGGATCGAGCAGTACGTACTCCAACGGTTTCTAGTCTTGCTTGGTTGACAGACGACAGAACGTACGGTTACAGGTCAGCGCAGCCAACGGCGTGGCGCTAAAATCCCTGTGACACAAAATCTAGTGGGATACGCTTGCCTGGTTAATAAAGCACTCTAGTATACAATACAATACTAAGTAAATATTACAAATTATAAACGTAAAGCCATAAATATGTTTGATTAATATATTTGGTTCAGATGTTAATATTTCTTTTTGATCAGCTCGAAAACTAAGTAAGCATAAAAACTAAATACGTGCAGTTTAAAACATATTGATTTTTGATTAGCTTTAAAATTAAATACACATCAAAGAATCTGCAAAGGGCTTTACTTAGAATTTCCCTCGCAAGTGGACGTTGTGGCAGTACATAATTTTGAAAATCAAAGAAAAATAGGGGTAAAAATATCTTCACGTTCGTTATCATACTGAAACAATAAAAGAAAAAACGTGGTAATACAAATTAAATCAATTATAAATTAACAAACATTACTGGCGATGGGATTCGATCTACAGCTCCTGCGAACGCTAATTTAAACCCGGTCGTCTGATTCACGGACCCATTGAGTGCCTATCCCGGCTTGGCGATGCGCGGCTGTACATAACAGAACGGACTTATTGTGGAAACTTTTTGACTCTTTTACGACATTATCCTTATCTGATAGGTCTCATTTTTGTCAAGTGTAAAGCCTGACCTATGTGCAAATCATTACTTTTATGTCTTTCTTAGTTAATCAGAAAATAAACAAAATTTATTCTTTTTGAAGGTGAAGGTTTCTCAGTTTCATGCTAGGTAGACATATAATGTGCATGCAAATATCGTCTTCATACAACTAATAGTTTTTGAGTTACACCGCCAACAGTCAAACACACAGACGAAATTGATGAAACCTATCTTTCGGCATCTAGGGTCCCTGAAACGTGAAGATCTGAAGAAATTTCAGAAGGTGATTTTTCCTTGACTACAATACTTTCTTCGTCTTTTAGACGAGGGAAGTAAAAATAGTGCAAGGTAGGGAGTCATTCAATCAGCCCAACGACCTTGATAGTGTAGCACATAATAATATAAATACAGTATGATACGATAGTTTTTATTCTCTGGGGAGCTGTGGTATTGTTTGTATTGCTTAAAATGGCATTACTAATATCAATTCTATAGCTCTCTAGATCTCTAGAGAATAAAAGTATTAGATAAAATGGTACCTTTAAATGTATTGTAAATAAGGGCTTTTTCATGTTCACTGCAATAAAGGTAAAGCACAGAAAACTTAATCTATATTATATAAAAATCAATCGCCGTGTGTTAGTAAAGCAAAAACTTGAGAACGACTTGACCGATTTGGATGATTTTTGTTTTGTTTTGTTCGTCTTACTCCCGAGGTGATTTATCAAAGAACAAAATTCGGAAAAATCCAAAGGGAAAGCCGGAAAATTGAAAAATATCGAAAGTGTGTTTTTCTATACACTGTACTACTTTCTATTTGCAGTCATACTTTTATGATTCTGTACTTAATGGTTTGAATGGTTTTCCCCATCATGTCATAATCCAAATCAACGTTTGCCGGGTCAGCTAGTGAATCATAAAACTTTTGATCAGAACATGATTGCACCATAATTTTTAGTGAATTAACCGTCCAAAGAAATAAAATGACGGTCGTTTGTTTTATTGGCCGGTCAAGTTGTTAACTCGTAACTTTTAAAATGCCGAGGAAATAGATATTTATGCATTAAGGGAGATATGAATATGTTTCTTCCCTAAGGTTGATATATGTTACAGACCGAAGGTCTCTGGCCCGAGGTCTGTAAGTCAACCGAAGGTAAAAAACATGAATATCTCCCGTGATGCATACAATATTGTATTTACTAGTACATTAGTAATTATAGTATGAAATTTCAAAATGTCATAATGACATTTAAAATTAGAATATGTAAGTAACATCAAGGATTGCCTCATTGTATGGTTGCTAAAACGTTATTTGTAGTTGCATGGTTACCATGAGTTTGAGGGAGAAATAATTTGACAAGTCCCTTGGGAGTTATGAGTAGCTTTTCATATTTTGTATACAGTGTGTTTCACTTTACATGGAAGCACCCCTGTATTTTCTTTGTTTTTGTATGAATCGATTTGAATTTTTTACCAGTTGTAGAACTCACCAAGATGCATCTATTCATGTTTTTGAGCGCAAATGACGTTGTTAGCCTGGCCTACTACGATCAAGAACATAGGTCGCATTGTCAATATTTTGCATAGCGTTAGAGTTACAGCAAAAAGTTATTAAGAAAAGTTGTTTAGAATCAAAAGAGTACCCCAGATACCGATTTTCGTTTAATAATTCGAATTTTTAATTTTTATCCATAAATTTGTCAAAGTCAAATTTCAACTTTTAATTTGGTATCAAATGGTGCCATGGAGAAACAACATTTTTATTATTGTTGCAAACGTCATTAGCTTTTAATAATAGCTGAATTACGTTTAACTGTTGCTGATAAAGTAGAAATAATTAGAATTACTTGTAAAAATGCAAGATCCAATAGAGAAATAGCTAGAATATTTAATGGAAAGCATCCAGGGAGTGCAGGTATGGAGCCCCGAGGGCCCCCTTGGAGAGGGACGGAGCCCCGTGGCTTCCTTGGAGGGGGGCGGAGCTTCGAGTGCCCCTTTGGGGAGAGGCGGAGGCCCGAGGGCCCTCTTGGAGAGGGCGGTGCCCCGTGGGCTCCCTTGGAGAGGGATGGAGCCCCGATGGCCCCCTTGGAGAGGGGCGGAGCCCCGATGACCCCATTGGAAAAAGGCGGAGCCCCCAGGGCCCCCTTGGAGAGGGGAGGAGCACCGAGGGACCCCTTCGAGAGGGGCGGAGCCCCGGGGCCCAGCTTAGAGAGAGGCGGAGCCCCGAGGGCCCCCTTCTTTGGTCAGGCGGCGGCAGGGGAAGGCAGGTGCGGGTTGTGTAACAGAACAGAATGGCCCAACGTAATAGGCCTAAAGATGGTGGTAAATTGAATAGGATATTTTATTCAAATTTTTGTTGGGCATGAAGAAAAATGTTATAAGCATGCTCGGGAAGTAACTATCTATAACCAGTCTAGAACTTTGCCAGCCCGAGCGAGCGAGGGCTGGCAAACTCGTTCTCGACTGGTAAAAGCTACTTACTTCCCTTGATGCTTAAATAACTATTTTCCACGACCGGGTGTAGAAGTCCGTTTCTATAGCATCAAAATTGTGACAGAAGTAGAACATTTGCTCCCGAGAGACTAAATAAGACAAAAATTTCCCTAGGGAGTTTTCATTATGACTGACACAACAATTATGCCAAATTCGAGGTTATCAGGTTAGGTTTTGCGTCAGTTTTGACACAAACTGACCGAAAAACTAACCTGCTAACCTGGAATAATTGTGAGCTCTTGTCATAATGACTTACAGTGCCACCAACTTTAACAATTGTAACTAAAATGTCAATAAATGACGTTTAAAAAAACGGGTTTTTCGTTTTTAATCTTCCTGCAACGTGAAAAAAAATAGTATATGCAACTCGGAGAGAATGCTATTTTGCTTCAGTGCAATTTCTCTCCCTTATTATTTCCCCCTTATTAAGTTCCTAATATTATTATTAAGTTCCTAGGATAATAAAATTAGCAAAGCAAGATGCAGATTTAGACGTAAGTGTTTATGTGACATGTAACACTCACAAATAACACGACTCACGAAAACTAATCAAGGTGACAGGTGACAAACCAAACGATTTTTTCAAAAATCTAGGAAAATAATAAGCAGCGGGAAAAATATAATAAGATAACTCGGAATGTATCGCCTATTAACATTTTCGGCAGGCAACAAGCCGCGACTTCGTGTTGGCTTGTACTTGCCTACCTCAAATGTTAATAGGTCCTGACATTCCTTGTTACTTAAATAGCTATTGTATAACACATTATTAGATTAACCATGTTATTTTACCGCCCTCGTTACCATTTAAAATATTTGCATAACTATTAAAGTCACCCTGTATAAATCATTGACAGGCCAGTCAGGCTCGCAGCTTGTTTATCCTTTTCCATTCCTTCTTGCCCTTAGCCTTTACTTGCCAGCTCATTACTCCTTTAGAGGTATTTATTATAGTTCAATCAGGCTGTTTGCCAATAAAGCTGTGAATGTAGGTTAGGTTAAATGACAATCGATGTGGACGACAATAGCACTTATTTGTACTTAATAACATAAATCAAATAAACCTACATGAATATACATATATTGTGATGGTCCTAGGCCCACGACTCAATGCAATGCTAAACTTAAATTTCAAATAATAAATGTATTGGTAAAGAGATGCCAGTAATAATAAAGTAATTAGGTAAGGAACGCAAATGGCAAGCTTGTTTTTCACAATTAAATAATAGGTTTGTGCATAATAAATAGCCGAAGCGAAAGAAATTAATAGTCACAAAAAGGTTTGCTATGTGCAAGTAAAAGAAGCGTAGAATTCAGTAAAGCTAGTCAGTGAAATGGTGAGGATTCCAAAAAGGTAAAGAAGCCAGAATGACATAACAATACATTGCGAAAGAGCAATCTAGAAAAGCAGGCAACAGGATATGAAGAAAGCAATTGAGAAACAAGAAAGTCTTAAAATAATCAGTGTATTTAACGTGAGTGAAAAAGCAGAGCAAATAATAAAACGTGTTTGTGTGGTGGTGCAAACGTGCAAAGAGACAATTTTTAAAAATAAGAAATAGACAATAAATTTAGTTTGTAAGAAATTTGAAGATTTAAAACTATATTATCAGACTTTTTTCTAGAATGTATTTTAAATTAACCAAAACTTATTTCCGTTTATATTGTAACCATAGCAATAGTTTCTATTTTGTTTTAATAACGGGAGGAAAACAAATGAAATAAATTAAGATTGACAGTGTTAGATTTTTGCTCTACTTAATTTACTATTTTCTACAATAAATGAATATTTTATAACATAAAAAGTATACCATTGTGTTGTGCATTTCCCAAATTTTATGTGGTATCGTTTGTGAAAGTTTTCCGCCACCAAAAAAAATAAAAGTTTTCCAAGAGCGTTTCCAAGGATTCGCCAGCCGATCCAGCTCGAGCTTTCAACAACTTCTTCCAACCAAAATAAGGGTCCAGAGTCAGGCTTCTGCGCAGCTTCACGTCGGGCAGCACTGCATGAGGGCCACCACCAGCGAGAAGAGCGAGGAAAGCTTATCGGAATCCTCAGAATTGAGGTAGGCAAAATTTACCTAAAATACAAAAGTGAGCGGTCCGATTTCAACGTGCATATGAGGGGAGGCCTTACTGAAGAAGAGACGAGCATTTATACGGCCACAGCGAAGGTGCAGTTCGAAAAATAAGCGGTTTCCCAAATTTAAGGTTATGCGAAAGTAAAACCGTTGCGCGCTCGAGTCGGCGTCCCTTATGACGTCACGAAATAAATTAGTGCCTGAAACAAAAGCTGATAATTACCGCCAAAGCTCGAAAATTTGAATAAATACCTTTTCGAATGTTCATAATTTCACTGTTGTTTAACGTCAACAACGCAGACTTGCACCCGCGAACCATTTTGTAAGGTTTTTTGACCGTATTGCAAACATTTAGCTACCGCACAATGGAACTAAATGCGGTGAACAGAGCCGTATCAGAAAATTTGTAATTTTTCAATCAACTAGGAACCCACCTGAGTTAAGAAGCTTGTTGTTTTACTTGAGCTAGCGTTTTATTATAATTAATTGCCGGTAAATAAAATATTAAAAGGACATAGAACCATTTATTTTGGACAGTAAATAAGTACAGCTCATATTTTAACCAGCCTAATAAATTGATAACAGACAAAAGTTCTGTACACAGTAAAATATTAAATCAGTGAATTGCGCATATTGGATTTTGCTCTTACTTACAATAAAATATTAATTAAAACCCAGACATTAGCGAGCATCCATTGCAATATGTAGCAATAGTACATACGTACATGGAGTACGTAAATAGAACAATTTACAAGTAAAATGTCAAAGTCGGATTCGTGTTTTTTATCGAAAAGGGTTTAAGTGCACCTGCCTGCAATAGAGCTGGATCTGTTGCATTTCGCAGATATCATAATTACTCCTCTTCTTGCATGATGTCCTTTGTTTTCAAAAGGTTGTAACATGATTCTGATTGTATTTCCTCAGTTTTGGAGATGCTGCAGATCCGTTGGAATGAATACTTTGAATACACTCGAGGAAGAAATTTGTCAATCGTGATATTCGAACGAGGCACATAACCTTAGTTTTGATGTTAGAAATTAAGCTTCGCATTGCATCACTTGCTAATTTAAACATTCACTAAGTTAGCTACACAACTGTAACTTTTTATTGAAGCCGTTGTGTATCTTTGGCAAGGCGAGTGGAGTGGAGTCCCAAGCTTTCTAATCAACCTTAATCACAGTCGAGTAGAGTCCCGTTGATGGTTGAATAGAGTCCCAAAGTATCTTAGCAGATTATGTTAGATTAACTAATAGATAAACACTTGAGTAGTTTAAAATTTATTTTAGAGTAATATTAGAAATATACAATCAATTATTAGTAAATTGTTGTAAAAATCTCATGAAATGCAAAAACATTTACAATATTTGCTTTAATAGGTACATACATGCATACAAATATTTAAAAAATCAGCTATTTACAGTTTACAGCATTAGGTACTTTTAAA
Source organism: Agriotes lineatus (assembly GCA_940337035.1). NCBI lineage: Eukaryota > Metazoa > Arthropoda > Insecta > Coleoptera > Elateridae > Agriotes > Agriotes lineatus. The sequence goes on along the minus strand of CALNHX010003146.1, from coordinate 107,874 downwards.
ACATTACATTTTAAAATGATTTCCAACTATTGTAACAAAATCAAAATTAGTTATATCGCCATTTTTAGTCGAGATGTTTGACAATCCAAAAACTTTTTATTGTCGAAAGTTTGTGAGGCATATATATTTTTTTCATTTTGCTGCACACTTCTTATTACTTCCTTTTACTATAAAGGAAGTATTGGATTCACCCCAAAAATTCGAATTGAGTTTTCAACGGATCTTCACGTTTTAGAGTCCCCTGATCCCAAAAAACATATTTTTTTTTTCATTGGTCTGTCTGTCTGTCTGTCTGTGTGTCTGTCTGTCTGTGTGTGTGTCTGTCTGTCTGTGAACAGAATATCTCAAAAACGAAAAGAGGTATGGCGTTGAAACTTCATATATAAGTTTTGTGTACTATGTAGATAAGACAGCAAGCTTTTGAAGAAAATCGCATAACCGGAAGTAGGTGTTTACTCTTGTGATTTTTCAGTTTTTTTTCGATTTTTTCAAAAACGGCTTTAACGATTTTTTTTAAACTTTACAATTTTCTTACATTTTTAATGTGTATTGATGTGAGATAGGTGATTTTCCAGTGAATACTTCTAAAGTGGGTTTCTTTTGTTTTTTTTTCTATTTTTTTATTAACTCCTATTTAAATAAAACACCCGGTATATTATTACATTTTTGAATTCACCTTAAAATTCTAGAGCAAATTTGTCTCTTCAACTAACACTCGATATAACAAATGGTTAAAAATTAAAAATGAAATTTTTGACTAATTATAAGATCACTGTAAAAGGAAGTTGTGTGAGTGTATCACACCAGATTTTTTTTATGTAAGTATCACTTTGAAAATCCAACAAAACTGTGATAAACTTAAAAATGTGAGGATGCGAATAGTAAAAAGCTGAATTAAAACGCGAATGAAAACTCTCGCAAGCATTTGTAGTCCTTTTTAAGCTGCTTGAATTTTCAGCCCATATATATGGTGGAAATGTAGAAGATTCGGATATGTAATTGTCCACCAAATAGTCGGTAAATTCTGTTAATTTAGAATTCGCAGGTTGAATTGCACTGAAGTCAATGGCAAAACAATCCCCAACATCTTTAGGATCGAGAAATGGCAAACCGAAGCTGTACCTTAAGAATTTTCCCACCTCCGATTCCTTGTCTTTATAGAAGCTTGCCAGACCGAATTTTTGTATTTTCCTCCACCTAGAATTGTTAAGTTATTGTTATTTAAAATGCATATTAATAAAAATAAAACGTACCATGATTGACCCAGATGAAACCTACATCCAATTAGGGTGATGTTGGTCCAAGTCTCTGTCACACTTTGATATATAGCTTGTTTAAAATCGACCACGACTGTGCTTGGTGCTAATTGTTTCCCACACTTTTGGGCTACTTGGATAGCATAATTTAATGCCAATTTGTACGTGGCCTTCCGTTTGTCAGGAAGCAAAAAGAAAACTAATGGTATATACTGGTCTCCTTTTAGCCCATGTATTGTAAACATTTGCAGGAAAAACTTAGAACAGCAGTCAAATGTTCCATCCACATATATAGTTTCCAATTGCACAAAAACTCCAAATTTGTTTCACACGAAAACATCACCACGTTATTTTCCCCGTCGTTAATTAGTAAAAACGTTTCCTCCCGATTTGTTTTAACTAGATATGAGTTTAGGGCTTGGTGAACTTCTTCAACGTTTGTTGGGAGTCTTGGTAAAAGGCTTCTTCTTGCGTGGTATATATTTCTTCTTATGCACTGGATGTCACTATTTGTCAAAGTGTCGACGTCACTTTTTCTTTGCTCTTTCTGAACTAATTTCATGGGTCTTTCACTTACATCCTCGACAGCTTTTCTTTTTAAGGAATTGCTTAATACGTGTCTGTTCAATAATTTTTGTTGTAGTGGTTCATGGTTATGCTTATCAATGATTTCCACCAAAACATTAGATTTGTCCTCGGTCTTCAAATATGCTGAACACTTCTTGTTTGCGCCGATCGAACATACCCATCGTTTAACCCCAGTTGATAATTCTTTGTGGAAACGATATTTAAACCCATCCAACACTATAAGTTCTTTTCCTCTTTCACTTGTCACGAATTTTAGCGCACTCATGCTCAGGTCGTTTACAGATTTTAACTAAATGGCATAAATCATATCTCATCCTTGCGTAACATTTTTCATTCTTTGGATCCATGAGGGAGGTTGTTTTTCTGCCAATCAGGTAATAGCTAATGAACCTACTTTAGTTCGGTCATTAGCAAATCATTACCGCTTAATCATCTCTTATCGGGTTAATCCCTTAACGACTTCGCCCCGAACTCTACTCAACTATCTACATTTTTGCAACGTAATTAAAACAGCTTATCGGGACTCGACTCGTATCTGCCCGTTAGCTTTACTACACTTTTTTATCTTTTAGTCCGTCCTTCACTGCGTTCAACCACCGCCTTCTTGGTCTTCCATTTTTCGGTTTTGGTTGATTCGACCTGAAGCACTACCGTTGCTGTTTCATTCTCCGCCTACATTTTTACATAACCCAATCATCTCTCCCCATACTTTCCCCATATTTCTTACCACATATTTTCTTCAACATTTTCCGCTCTTTTGCCACAAGTTTCTATTATTCAGTTATAATACCACAAGAGCATATAAAATAATCAATTATTTTACTTCCCGACTAACTTGTAGGATAAACGCAAGGAAAATGTTTGAAAACCGTTGGTAAGATGATTAATGCAGTAGTTTCGAGGCACCACAAATTGAGGTATTAACTGACATAACATGGACTACTACTTCTTGTAATTGTTATAAAACTAATAGTAGCAGATTTCGATAAGTAGATAATAATTGTTAAAATCTTCCGTATTAATTATTATTGGGTTTTGACTACCCCTTTATTTAAAAAATCTTAGTTTGGGCTCTTCTATTCGCACTGTTAATCAACTGCATAAGTTACCTGTCATTCTATATATTTATATTGTAAATTTACATATATATTCTCTTCTCATTCAAGCTATGGCTTGTCCTTACAGTAGAAAATACAGTAAAATCTAAAATGTATTTTAGACTGTATAATGTATTATGTATAAGTCAACGTAAAAATGTATTTTAGACTGTATAATGTATTATGTATAAGTCAACGTAAAACTGCACGACATCAGCAATCCCATAGAAATCGAACGTGGCGTGAGACAAGGTGATACTCTGTCGCCAAAGTTATTTATAACAGCCCTGGAATACGAGTTTAAACATCTCGAATGGGACAACAAAGGCATAACTATAGATGGAGAGAAGCTCAGTCATCTTCGTTTCTCGGACGATATAGTTTTAATAACAGACGAACTTGGACAAATAAAGCAACTGTTAAATGAACTTAATACAACATGGTCTAAAAATAAATTTCCGTAAAACTAAATATATCACAAATCTTATCCCTAGCGAAAAACCAAAAATACAAGACGAAAACGTAGAACTTGTAGACAAATATGTGTATCTTGGGCATGAAATAAGAATAGGTAGGGATAATCAAACATGCGAAACGAAGAGAAGAATAACCTTAGCCTGGGCAGCATACGGAGCACTAAGAGACACGTTCAAAAGTAATATTCCAATAAGTATGAAGCGAAAGGTGTTCGATCAATGTATACTTCCAGTGTTTACGTACGGAGCAGAGACACGACACTCACAAAGAAGTCAGCTGAAAAAGTGACAGTGGCACAAAGGCGCATGGAAAGGTCAATGCTTGGGGTTACTCTCAAAGATAAGATGAGAAACGAAGATCTGAGGGCCAGGACAGGAGTGATGGATGTTATGATCCGCGTGGCCAGACTGAGGTGGAGATGGGCAGGCCATGTCGCTAGACTTACGGACAACGGATGGACTCGCAAACTTCTGGAATGGAAACCCAGAACAGACAGGCGCAGTAGGGGAAGACCACCCACGCGCTGGACGGATGACATAAAACGTATCTCGAACAACTGGCTACAGGCAGCGCAAGATAGAGAAAAGTGGAGAAAATTAGGGGAGGCCTATGTCCAGCAGTGGACGTAAAAAGGGCTGGATGATGATGATGACATGTCAAGGATGATACCTATTTGTTTTTCGTTCTTTAAGTTTAAAGTATAATTATTCACGTAGTTCTAATATTAGTCTAACCTGTGTTTTGTTTTTTTACAAATTCATGTTCCTTTACTTGCTGTTAAAGAAAGCTAATTTTTCAAAACTAATTGAGAACGATGCAGATAACTATACATTTGCAAAGGGCAATTGTTAATTACCATATCTACGGACAACCAAACCCAATTGTTATTATTATAAATAAATATCTTTCAGCAATGTAAACAGCTGTAAACATAATAATTATCCAGAATAGGATAACATAAATGTGCTTTAGCATTTAATTATTTAATTTTGAAATTTTGATAGATAGTTAAGTGAACCAAGTTTAGATGAAATCCTATTATTTCCTAATAAACTGCTCAAGTACAGGTCTAAAGAGTAGCTTCAGCACTGCGAAAACATTAAGTATTATAGTGCACCCAGAATGTGTAGTTCAAAACGTGACCACCCAACTTCTGTAGATGGCGCCAAGTGGAATTATAGTGCACCCAGAATGTGTAGTTCAAAATGTGACCACCGAACTTCTGTAGATGGCGCCAAGTGGACAAGCCGCCACTGTGCTACAATGCTTGGAAATTTTGCAAAGTGGAAAATCGGCACCTTTCGCCAAAACCAAATAGCGCATGAAGGTGCTCGGGACCTTAGCAACAACTTTGCCCCCTTTCAAAATTTCGATATCTGTAGCCGTTCGAAAGTTACAGGCGATCCAGACAGACAGACAGACAGACAGACAGGACAGACAGACGGACAGACAGACAGACGGACGGACGGACAAAACGTTCGCATAAGTACGCTGAAGCTACTAATAATCACAAGTATATGAGTTATGTTTCAATAACTTTACATGATCGACCAATGCTGATTTGTATAGGTTCAGTAGAACTGCAAAAACTACAAAAGCAGCAAATATCATGCGAGTGTTGATTAGACAGACGAGGCGTAGCATAGCGAAGTCTGAGTGGATCTAAAACACAAGCACAGATATTTGCACTTTCAAGCGAGTTCTAATAGTAGATTATGCAATGAGGGAGAGAAATGCGTTATTTTGCTGAGGTGCAATTTCTGAGTCGAGGGCGAAGCCCGAGAGTCAGAAATTGCACTGAAGCAAAATAGCATTGTCTCAGAGTTGAATATACTATTTTTTTCACGTTGCGGGAAGATTTAAAACGAAAAACCCGTTTTTTAACCGTCATTTATTGATATTTTAGTTACAATTATTTTAAAATTAGTAGCTTATGGTACCTAAATTTTAAAGTTGGTAGCACTGTAAGTCATTATGACAAGAACTCACAATTATGTCAAACTCGAGGTTTGTGTCAAAACTGACGCAAAACCTAACCTGCTAACCTCGAATTTGACATAATTGTTGTCTCAGTCATAATGAAAACTCCCTAGGGAAATGTTTGACTTATTTTGTCTCTAGGGAGTAAATGTTTTACTTCTGTCACAATTTTGATGCTATAGAAACCGACTTCTACTTCCGGTCGTGGAAAATAGTATATTATGTTATTAGGAGCAAAAGTTATATTTTATGTGGCGAGGTTGGACGGGTTATCTGCCGAGCTTGCAAAGCAGATAAGTACAGCTGAGCCACATAAAGATACTTTTGGTCCGAATAACATATAGTATTTTTTCTTAAAACGTTTTTATAACAAATTATTTACAAATTTGTGAACAAAATTCGAAGAAAATTACTTGATCTCGTCAGCGCAGATAATATTATCTGCCGCTGACGAGCGGCAGATAAAGTTGTCAGCGGCAGATAATAACTTTATCTGCCGCTGATGAGCGGCAGATAAAGTCGTGAGCGGCAGATAATATTATCTGCCGCTTGGCAATAAAGTGACAGTTTAGAATCACCAATCCAGCAGTATAATGCCATATTTTACTGCCGTTTGAAGAAAAACACTATTTTTTAGGCGACCACACAACCATAGCAACGAATAAAGCAAAAACGTCTGGATTATTTGAATAACTTTGTGCCGTTACGATATGACTGGTACAATATAATATCATGCTAGTGTATGAAATTGTCAACTTTCTGTAGCAGGCTGTTGTCGCGATAATGTTACTTTCATATGTGGTAATCTAAAAAATATAATCAGTGTAACGTAGCTTCCATTAAACCTTCTATTACAATTACTGCAATTAATAATACACCTTATATTTTAGTTTGATAGTCTAAAGGTATTGTGGGGTTAAATTATTTTCCTTTTAATTAAATAATTTTAGATATTTAGATGAACCTGTTGGTATAAATATTGTAAAAATTTCCAGGTCATCATCGTATATCAAAACCTTATACTTATTTTAGAACACATTTCAATAAATAATGAATAATAAGTAGGTCAATATCATGATAATAATAAATAATGCGTTAACGAAGCTAAATCTATGAAAGTAAAATCGTAGAAAATTATTTTTCACTAATAAATTGTAAGCGGTGTTATATTTCTATATTCTGTTTATAGCGTCTTTTAAACTTGTAAGTTGATCTGAAGTAAAAAAACAATATTATTCACAAATTTAACAAAGTGAAACTACCTCTCAGGGTTTCACCCAGAGTCTCAGGGTTTTTACGTTGCATCTCCGGGCTCCGGGTTTTGTTACACCAACTTTGTAATAATGTCTAAATTAACTTAATCGTAACTCCGTTATATCAATGACGCTGTGTGTCATCTGTCTCTTTCTATTTTCCATGTTCTTAAATTATACTAATATTATATTTCGCATGCAACCCTTCAATAGTTAAAAAAAAAACTTCTAATTTTAGGTTCAATCGCATTCTGCAACAAGGAGAAATATTTGGATATTTAATATAACTTCATTTGATTCTAGATATAATTTACTTCTTTATTTTCACGTCACAAATTGACAAAACAGTTCCTATAAATATAGGTTCAATTCTCAACCTTTACGGCGATATTAGAGGGCGATTAAATGTCATTTTGCTGAAAACTGAGAAATGATATTCAAATGAGAATATAATTCTTTAAATGGCAATGATCATCTCTTAAATTTAAGACATTGGCGAATAGGACCTTCTACCGTACTGACAATATAGCGACTCGCGATTTTAGATTTGGTACGAGCTAATTTGGTTTTGTTTAATTTGTCAAATGAACTAATTTAGAAATGTCAGCTGATTTTTCGAGGTTAGGTAGTGAGTTTTAAGCATAAAAAGCAGCAAAAAGTGTGTTTCGGACAAACATTGATCATTAGCATGGATACTCACGTAGTGAAATAGTATTATGCTCTCTATGATATATATTATTTTTTGCACTACTAGTCTCAGAACGCACCGTTATTGGCCTATTTTTAGGTCGTGAAGTTGATTTTCTCCACCAAGGGAGAGAAAGTAAAATAAACAATTTTCACCGTGGTAACTAATAAATTGCTAAGTTACCAAATATGACTATTTTAATTTGACGTTTTAAAGACCTGTATTGTCAGGTTGACAGTTAACATATTTTCGAAATTTGTTGGGAATTTAGGTATTTTAAGCCGTGTGATAGTGCAAAAAATAGTATATACACCACGGTAGCGAATCGTCTTATAACCTTCGCGCTTTAGATACTTCGCGCTACGCGCTCAGTATCTAATATGCGCTCAGGTTATAATACTGCGTTTCGCTACCTTGATGTATAATATACTATTAAATCATTATATTCTCTTCCTAAATATAATTCGTAGTACGCCTAATAATCTATACATTTTTACATCTCTCGGCTGAAAGACGAAGGAAGTATTGTAATCACGAAAAAATCACCTTCCGAGATTTCTTCAGATCTTCACTTTTCAAGGTCCCTAGATGATGAAAAGAGGTTTTCTTAATTCCGTATGTCTGTCTGTCTGTCAGTCTGGCTGTTGGCAGTATAGCTCAAAAACTATTTGTCGGAGGAAGACGATATTTTGCATACATATTATACCGGGTGCTGACTTGCACGACGCACCATAGGAATTTGCATAGTAAATTATTTATGTTCAATTATTTGCTCCCCTAATTACTTTAGAGTTAAAGTGTAAAGATATTTTTTCTAGAGAAAAAATACTGCATCCATTCATATTGTTGCTAACAATTTTTTATTTTCCGGAACCGAAGGAATGCAAAAAACAAACTAGCATTTTCACAAAAATCAGTGATGCCATGGAATTATTGAAACAAGCCAATGCCAACGCAAATGCGTGCGGCGCGACAATATGTGCTGTTTGTTTGTTTGTCATTGATGTTTGACGTTTAGAATAATTCATTATTAATTATGTTCGGCTTAATGTCTCTAAGTTACCTAGACCTTGTCCATAACAAAAATGGTTTTACGAGTATGGTGGACGTTCGTTAAGTAAGCTCCTTGTTTATGGTAAAATATCCGTATCGGCAAATTCCAAACAGTACAACCATTAATAGACTGATTCATTTTAAGTTTAAGACTACAGGCAAGTTATTAAATAATTGTAGGTGCAATAATGAGGTTCAGAACTTACACCAAAATGAGAAAAACGACAATACGTTCAATCTTTTCACGGCAGTGACTGGATGACCGCCCCGCACGCACTTGCGTTGGCATTGGCTTGTTTCAATAATTCCATGGCATCACTGATTTTTGTAAAAATGCTAGTTTAATTTTTTGCATTCCTTCGGTTCTGGAAAATGAAAAATTGTTAGCAGCAGTATGAATGGATGCAGTATTTTTTTCTCTACAAAAAATGTATTTACACTTTAGCTCTAAAATAATTAGGGGAGCAAATAATTGAGCATAAATAATTTACTATGCAAATTCCTATGGTGCGTCGCGCAAGTCAGCACCCGGTATATCTACCTCGCATGAAACCTATACAATTTTATACAAATATATACAGAGTGAGCAACTTAAAAAATAAAATTTTGTTTATTTTTGGGTTAATTTTGAAATAGAAAGAAGTAATAACTTTCACATAGGTCAGGCCGAAAGTAAGACTCAACCAATACAGGATAATGTCCCAAAGAGTACAAACGTTTCAACAATAACACCGTTCTGTTCAAGAGAGGCGTGCGCCGGGCTTATTTCGAAGAGGCTCGGTGGCGTAGTTGGATTTATCGATGCTTATATGATCTCTACGCAGGGGTGCGGTTACTATCGCTCTGCAGATGCGGCGGGTTCAAATCCCAGCAAAATACATTTTTTTAATTTGAAAATATATTTCATTTATTAGAAACCTGAAGATATTTTTACTCATAACTTAATTTGATTTTTAAAAGTATTTAGTGTTACAATGTCGACGAGGGAAGTTCTGGGTAAACCCGGATTTTTAAGAATGTTATTTCATTATAATCCCAGTGCAAGAAATACAACTTGTCCTACGAACTCGTTGTATTTTCAGCTTTGGGGTTCTAATCCATAATTTTTTTATCAGAAAATCATTGATAATAAGCGTACTACTTAGGTATTATATTACCCCTGAACATTGGCAGATATTTTCTACCATTAGAAGACTTTTCTGATTATTTTAAAGTTTATGTATGGATTTAAGGGGTTGAAATTAGCAACCCTAATGTATTTTACTTTTTGTACAAAAAGTATTGGTTTTATGAAAAAAGCTGAAAAGAGCTAAACAGTTGTTTAAGTAAGACAAGCTTTCCAATATATTTTTAACCAAATTCTTATCCACTACAAAAGTCTAATGGAAACATTTATACCGGTTGCTAATTTTAATATACCCTGTGTCCACAGGAGGACGCACCATAGGAATAACCAAATAGCATAGAAAGATCGGCTAATGCTGTGATCGGCGGCACGCTAAAACGTTGTTTTCTGGCTTCTGACTCGTCACTGTATGAAACAATATTGTTCTAAATGGTACAAGAAAAGGGACAGTGGTCATAGCACTGATTGATATTTATATTCTATTAACATTATCTTATCTCTATGGTGCGTACTCCTGTGGACACACGGTATAAAAATTAAAAACCATTTCATAAATACGCCTTCTATGGTCGAAAAGATTTTGCCAAATTCATTTGAACATTCTTTCTCAATTTACAATAAAACTACAAAAGCCAATTTTTTTGTCAATTTGTGACAGAATCCGCCGTTAACATATTTTTTGTATTTTCTATTGAAGAAAACCTTTTTTTTACTCAAGAAAAATGTCAGGGTTTGTATAAATTGAAATCTGGCCACCCTAAGCAGTACTAACAGTTTTTTAAATTGCCACGCTAAAATTCAAAATTCACATAAGCATTTTAAAGAGACTATAAAGTTTTCAATAAAACAAATTGTTGATGTTGATTTCTCTAAAATATAACCATTTACATTACACATGGTGCCCAGCAATAATATATTTAATTTTTTTGTCGTATGATCAGAATTGACATTTAAATTGAGAAACCAGCTTTCCCGCAAAAACTATTGATGTTAATTTTGATTTGTTTGTAACATTCCTTTAAATAGAATTATATCTCATAATCGAATTAATAGTGTAAAAAATGTAATTGTTTTGGGAATTTGTAAGGATTTATTTTGGAATGGCATACAAATTAGTTCTAAGTGTATTCATTTTATAAGAAAAGAACTACGCGTCATGAAAGAGGTTGAAGATCAAATGGACACGTAATATAGGCAACCCAATTAACAGTTGTTTGTGAGAACGATGAAGTGTGACAGATAGCAGAGGCCTAGTACATACGAGTATAAAAGAATTGTATTATTATAGAAAGTTGCATACCAGGAACAATTAAAAAATATGTAACTGAACAGAATTATATTGAAAATCGTACGACACTCATTAATGACCAATAGAAAAGTTAGTTCACGAGCCATAACCAAGACAACATCAAAATTTCTTGGAATTTTTTTGTAGGTAGACATTACTTCTTTTTAGGGTTTGCGTCGTTACGATTTTCTTACCGAATCTGCATTCGAGCATTAATTCATATCCGGAAATTATTTTTCGTGAGTTCCAACAATGTCCTAATTTGCTCTCCCGTCTCGCTCGGGCAAATTAATACGACGTTGTTGGAACGCACTCAAAAAATTTCCGGAAAGAATTAATGCTCTTATGAGATTATATGTGATAGTAATGAAATAATTTTTCGTAAATTAGAAAATTAACGCACGCGGTGGGTGTCTGCAAATTAGCGTATTGCGGTTAGAAACATTAACACTAATTTGTTCAAGAAAATACAGATTGATACTTGGAGTCATCATTCCTCTGGCTAGTTTGTTGTAAGTTTATTTCTGGGAGTATATAGTAAAGTTTTCAGAGCACCCTCTCATGTTTTCCTTTTATGTTTACCTGTAACATTGATCAGACTTTCTTTTACTATAAATGCCACCGACTTTTCCCGTCTCATTGTATTTATTTTCACAATTAGCGTTCTTAATCAGTTCTTTTCAACACTTTTGTTATGCGTTCGATCCATCCAATTTTCTACATCTTATGATAACACCAGGATTTCAAGGCAATTTTATCTTTCTTAACTGTGTTGCGTAAGCATAGTTGATTCTAAAGTAAAATCTTATCACAGCAGTATAGTTGTGCCCCCCCCTCACGGTAGTGCAGGGTCTTGCGGGTTTATAGTTACGCCACTGTAAAGGGTAAATTTTAGTCTTCGTAATGCGCAAAGCTGTTGGTATTGTCTCATGAAGTATTTGAAGAAATGGATTTTCTAATCGTTCATTTGGACGATATTTTAGTTTTTAGTTCAGTCACAAACATTTGCAACATTTACAAGTGGTTTTAAAAACCTGCAAAATCATGGTTTACTACTAAATATAAATCAATGTGTCTTTGGCGCTCCGCAATTAGATTTCCTGGGATACCTACACTGTGTGCGCAAATGACATTGAGCCATAAAAGTAAAAATTGAAGTAATCCAATCATTCCCTCTGTCTACCACACAAATGATCCCTATCAAAGCCAGTGACAAACCTGATTCTTGAAAGCAAACCGTTCAGCATTTTCAAAGATCACAAATTTTTTACAAATGCTATCACAAAATCTACCGGAGATCAGCTCCATCGCGAATTCCGTATCTTACATTTTATTTCTCAATTCTATCGGACACTAATACACGACCGAATAATCTTCCATGGATTATTTTATGCCTCAGATCCAGTCTCAAAGCAGACCTGCACATTTCACCTGCCGAGATCTTGTCTGACTCAATTATTTGCTTACCTTACGACTCTTTCGGCAGTGATAAAGATTCTCTTCCGTTAGACACTCTCATGCATGCTTTCGTTACTAATTTAAAGCAGCATATCGGTATACAAAAATATTTCTTTATCAAACAATATGCCTCCTCAAGCACTTACTTTCACAAAGATCTGCTGGAGTTTTGCACGCACGTGTACCTCTGGAACTACACTCATAATAAAGGTATCAAATAAACTTATTTAGGTCCATTTAAGGTCATGCAGATAAATACATGATCTTGGAAGGAATACCCTTCCGTCAGTGTCGACCGGCTTCCAAGCTTTCATATATTCATTTGTTTTTTGCTTCTCAATTTTTGTGTATATGCTTGCAGTTATTGTTTTCACCCATCTTCCCTGCTGTCCCTGTCACCCGTTCTCTGTTACCGGTTTTATATTATTGTTCATACATTTAAGGATAGTTAAAAGGATTCAGGAGGTTTTGAAGTCAATTATAATTCTTCTTCTTGCATATTTCTGCTTTGCATGGCTTCTTGTACTTCCTTATGTGAAGTTTTTCTAAGACGACCCCTTTTTCTGCTTTCATGTGGTTGCTATTCCTCTTCGGCCGTTTTTCGTTATCCATTCTTTGCACGTGCCCGTACCATCTCAGACGTTTCACTTTTTTCATTTCTACTACGTCAATGTTCATTTCCTCTCTTATCTGTTGATATATGTTTAGCTTAATACCCATAGCTCTGAAGCATGTGTGCGTTTACTTTCTATTATTATCTCTTATATTCTGCATTTGACATGTTTTGTTATTTTACAACTTCACAGACAGGTCTACCTTGACCCATTACGACTTCTTCATTTTTTTTAACATATAGTGAGTATGCTGGTATCGCCTGGTGGTCGACAATTTGTAGCGTGTAAAGGGTTTGCTCTTCAATATCTATTCCCATTGGCTCACACTTTTTCATAATGCTTCCTCCATATCTAATATCTTCTCTTTGATCTGTTTATATAGTTTTTGTATTGTATTGTCTTCCGTGCTGCTTAGCAACTTATGGTCAAATTTTTGTCCGTTTAGGGCTTTTGTTGATTTTCCTCCCATTGGTTGGTCATCCGAGTGCAACGGATTACTTACCAACCAGCGTTACGGCACTCCGCGCGCCTGGCACAGAGGACTATAAATAGCTCCACACCGACCTTCGATTCTTAGTGCGACTTTCACTCTGATGATGCAAGCTGCAAGGTCTTGCGAAACGTTAGTGAATATGGATGCACAAACAGCAAAACGGCCAAATCTGCCTAAGTATCCTCGTTCTCAAGATACTCAAACAACACGAGCCACCAAAGAGCATGGCCATCGCGCGGGTTTTTGCTCGACTTCACAAGGTGCAAGGCACATTAAGCCAGAAAATGCTGGGTGTTCATATACAAATACTACGCGGTCTAAGCCGAAATTCTATGCTAAGGAGAACATTTACTAATCCATAAACAAAAACCATGTCGACAACTCTCCCACTAGATAAAGAACTGGATCCATGATAACAATTATCAATACAAAAGAAGAAATCGAACAACAAACTCACATAATCCAGTAAATCTCATATTTTAGATGGTTTGACAAGAGTAGTATAATAATATTATTTTTAAAACTCATAAGATTATCTTTAGATTAAATGAGATTAACGTTTATTCTAAAAGTGCAACAGCTTTGACTGAATACAACCATAAATCTTAAACTATTATAGATATGTAATTATCTTGAGTATTATAAATTTACGGACATATGTTAATTAGGATTTTTGAACTAATTTTTGACCATAGAACACGCTAGTGAAGTATGGCATAATCTATGTGAGACACCCTGTATAATTAACAAGCAGTTTTCAGTTAGTAGCATTAATACTTCACAATATATCAAGACAGATGACTACATTGATGCGGAAGTCGACGCCTCGACGGTATAGTCAATCGGTAGTTAATAAGTCGGTACAAAAAAACGATAGATTAACACAAAAACCAAATACACCAGCAAAAAGTAACGCAAAAATGTATCCCCCGGCCTTAAGCTGTATACTTATAACTTTATAAGTATGCCTTTAATTCGATTTAATCTTTACCAACGACATTATACGTGTATGTGCTGCAACACATCATACACAGCTATCAAGCTGGCAATTTCGTTCAAGACCTAGCTGGAAATCGACCTCCCAATTTATAATATAAGTTACTCTATAATGTAAGTAGTAGATTCACCACAAAATCCGCTATTTATTGATCTTCATTTTAACTTCACTACACTGTTAAGTACTGTCGGAACAGCTTCGAATATGTAATTGTTCCTGTCGACTAGAACGACAAGATTTCAGTCTCGGACTTATGTGCGTGAAATATTCGTAAATAGTTAACATTTTTAATGGAAAAATTAGTAAAAAATAATAGACAATGTGTATTGTTTAAGCCTCTATAGTGACAGAGTAATATTTTCACAATAGATTATACAACTAATTGTTTATGTACTTTTAGGCAATAAAATCCAAAGCGATTAAAAATAAAATTGATCCCGGGAGCCAATGAAAAATACTGTCTGCACTGCACTTTATAGAACTACGTTTGAACTACAATTAACTGAATTATTAGTTCATGTGATTTTAACATAGTGCAATAAACTGCACAAATATGCAAACATATGTTATTTAAACCAAATTTTTAGATTAAATTGATAGGTAATATTAAAATAGCAATGGAATATGTCAAACAAGATGTTGAAAGTGAATTTTAAACTTCAACAAAAATTGACAATTCTTCATCAATAAAAAGCAAATTTTATTGTCAAGTTTATTTTTGATCTCTCTGTATATAAAGCACCGAGGTCAATATATGTAATCTAATATACAGGGTGTCCCAGAACTGCCTCCCCACCGATTAGTCATAGATTTCTTAGGTTATATTAAATCGATTAAACGTAATATACCTTAGTACAAAGTCCCTCCAATAAGAAGTTACAGAGTCTTGAAGTTCAATTTTAGTAAGTATTATTTTACGTTTTTATCACTGACAGCAATCAATAAAAAACATGTCGGTCGTCATGGTTAGTGCAGGCAGACAACGGTGCACAATTTGGACATAATTTAGTTGTTTTTGAAATTATCATGCAATGACATTTTTTATTTTGCAATTTTAAATTTGTTTCTTAACGTTTGGTCATGTGACCTATACTCAAAAATTAGCTTAGCGTATGTAAAAAAATGCGTTCAAATTCCGTAATAAGAAAGGGGGTTGCCATTTAAAAAAAAACATCGATGACGTCATATCTCCTAAGCGGGTCTCCCTGTATGTATGCATTTTATTTGAAAAAATGCGCAAATAAAAATAAAAATCGATAGATCCCAGCGTTTTTTCCAAAAGGAATTTTTAACGAATTTATCGACTACTTTACGAAAGCACTGTATGATCCTAACTGATACACTGACAGATTTTCACTTTTGGTTCACATTTTGGTTTCGCATTGGCTAAATCATACCACAGATCCAGTAGAATATCATTCATACGAAGATGAAATTAAAGCAGTTAAGAATCGAAAGCTTGGGAGGAAAATCAACAAAAGCCCTAAACGGACAAAAATTTGACCATAAGTTGCTAAGCAGCACGGAAGACAATACAATACAAAAACTATATAAACAGATCAAAGAGAAGATATTAGATATGGAGGAAGCATTATGAAAAAGTGTGAGCCAATGGGAATAGATATTGAAGAGCAAACCCTTTACACGCTACAAATTGTCGACCACCAGGCGATACCAGCATACTCACTATATTATGTTAAAAAAAATGAAGAAGTCATAATGGGTCAAGGTAGACCTGGCTGTGAAGTTGTAAAATAACAAAACATGTCAAATGCAGAATATAAGAGATAATAATAGAAAGTAAACGCACACATGCTTCAGAGCTATGGGTATTAAGCTAAACATATATCAACAGATAAGAGAGGAAATGAACATTGACGTAGTAGAAATGAAAAAAGTGAAACGTCTGAGATGGTACGGGCACGTGCAAAGAATGGATAACGAAAAACGGCCGAAGAGGAATAGCAACCACATGAAAGCAGAAAAAGGGGTCGTCTTAGAAAAACTTCACATAAGGAAGTACAAGAAGCCATGCAAAGCAGAAATATGCAAGAAGAAGAATTATAATTGACTTCAAAACCTCCTGAATCCTTTTAACTATCCTTAAATGTATGAACAATAATATAAAACCGGTAACAGAGAACGGGTGACAGGGACAGCAGGGAAGATGGGTGAAAACAATAACTGCAAGCATATACACAAAAATTGAGAAGCAAAAAACAAATGAATATATGAAAGCTTGGAAGCCGGTCGACACTGACGGAAGGGTATTCCTTCCAAGATCATGTATTTATCTGCATGACCTTAAATGGACCTAAATAAGTTTATTTGATACCTTTATTATGAGTGTAGTTCCAGAGGTACACGTGCGTGCAAAACTCCAGCAGATCTTTGTGAAAGTAAGTGCTTGAGGAGGCATATTGTTTGATAAAGAAATATTTTTGTATACCGATATGCTGCTTTAAATTAGTAACGAAAGCATGCATGAGAGTGTCTAACGGAAGAGAATCTTTATCACTGCCGAAAGAGTCGTAAGGTAAGCAAATAATTGAGTCAGACAAGATCTCGGCAGGTGAAATGTGCAGGTCTGCTTTGAGACTGGATCTGAGGCATAAAATAATCCATGGAAGATTATTCGGTCGTGTATTAGTGTCCGATAGAATTGAGAAATAAAATGTAAGATACGGAATTCGCGATGGAGCTGATCTCCGGTAGATTTTGTGATAGCATTTGTAAAAAATTTGTGATCTTTGAAAATGCTGAACGGTTTGCTTTCAAGAATCAGGTTTGTCACTGGCTTTGATAGGGATCATTTGTGTGGTAGACAGAGGGAATGATTGGATTACTTCAATTTTTACTTTTATGGCTCAATGTCATTTGCGCACACAGTGTAGGTATCCCAGGAAATCTAATTGCGGAGCGCCAAAGACACATTGATTTATATTTAGTAGTAAACCATGATTTTGCAGGTTTTTAAAACCACTTGTAAATGTTGCAAATGTTTGTGACTGAACTAAAAACTAAAATATCGTCCAAATGAACGATTAGAAAATCCATTTCTTCAAATACTTCATGAGACAATACCAACAGCTTTGCGCATTACGAAGACTAAAATTTACCCTTTACAGTGGCGTAACTATAAACCCGCAAGACCCTGCACTACCGTGAGGGGGGGGCACAACTATACTGCTGTGATAAGATTTTACTTTAGAATCAACTATGCTTACGCCGTAGAAGTCACTAATACTTGCTGTGATTGCGCTATAATATAATAGCTTTATAATTAATAAAAACTTAATCTGAGGGTTCTTTTACAATTTTTTTTTGAATTTGTAACTTCCCTTAGCATGTTTTTGAGAATGTGTTAGAATTAACTGCTTTAATTTAACTCTTATTTCAAGTCACTGTCATAAATTAAGTTAATACCTACATTGCGAGTTCTCTGAATGCACTCAAATAAATCAATTACAAGTAGGGGCAAAAATATTCATTTGTTAGTCAGGTAAATAAAAAAATTGAGTAGTCACATCGACGTAAATGAAATTTATTAATAATCTGTTCGCTATGCTGATTCTTAATTTTACTCAATAAAATCAAATTACCTTGGTTTTAACTTTTAGTAAAACAAAGTGATGTAAGCGACTCGAAAATTAGCTGTTACACTTAGGGCCGGTTGCAAAAAGCAATGTTAAGTCTGGTGTTAGCTAACATCGCGTCAAAGTGAACAAAATCGCATCAAATTTTGTTTACTAATGTATTAGTTACCATAAGCATTTGAGATTTGATTCGTTTTTGTTCACTTTGACGCGATGTTAGCTAACACCAGACTTAACATTGCTTTCTGCAACCGGCCCTTAGTTACTGACGAATAATAATCACCAAAACAATTGTTACATAGAATATTGTACAATAATTATACGAATTTTATCAATAAAAATGCATTTTCTCTTTAATTAAATATGCCTGAGCTCTACCTTTTTAAAATAGTTTCTGAACAGAACATAATTTTAACGCAATCACGATTCGATACTGCGGTCCTTTCTGTGTTGCTGATCCTCTCAACGAATATTTACGCTTCCTAGCGTAACTTTAACTCTTCTGAACTGCTTGGAACTGGCTAAATGGGCTGACTCTGGTCTTGACGTTCCATTATTTACCTTCGCTACTCAGTAACTGGCTTTTAGATTGCATTTATTATGCATTGCGCCATCTATATCTGTTGCGAGTTGTTCTAATTGTCTCCTTCATGTTAGTTCATAGAAGCATAGTGGTATCAGCCCATCTTGTGGGGATCTTCCGCATCTTCTCTTGCCTTCGATTTTACCCTGCACCACAAGCTTTTCCATGCTATGATTTTTACGTACTGTCTAAAAAAATTTCAGAATATTGCTGATACAATACTGCTTTGTCGCTGTGGGGTGCGAATCTCTTGTAGCACAAATACATTTGTACGCCTTGCATCTCCATGCTCACATCTCGAAGGCATCGATTTTTTTCGCTTGGAGGCTCATATGGTCCACGTTTCTGGCACATATAATAATAATAACAATAGCCAAACACTCGATTTCGAGTATGAGGAACATCCAAGGTCAGCGCATATGTACTCTACGATGGCTGTTTAAGCTTGCCATTGGCCACAAATATTCCCACCCCCTACTTGTTAGGGACTCGCACCCCGGCTCAAACTGGGGCAAGATTGGAACTGACCGTCTTCGCGACCAGAAGTGCCTGGCCGTTCATATTACTAAATAAAGTAGTTACTTTTCTACCAGTGTTTGTTTTTGTTTGTTTGTGGGAATTAACCTACAAGTGTTTGTTTGTGGATTTTTGGGTCACTCGACTAAGCCAGCGAGCATAAGCTCATACATATTATATGGTCCTTCGATTTCGGATGTGCTACAATTAATCTGTGTCCAGCGGGAAGTGCCTCGCAGCCAGCAGCAATATCATCAATTCAGTGCCACAATCAATCTGGGTCAAGCGGGAAGTGCCTCGCAGCCAGCATCAACCTCCATCAATCGCATCGCTACAATCAATCTGGGTCAAGCGGGAAGTGCCTCGCAGCCAGTATCAACCTCCATTACTCGCATCGCTACAATTAATCTGGTAAGCTCACCAATTCCTAAGTTAAAATTTTCCTAAATTTCCTCATAATGGCTCCCCCATCTACATTAAATTCACAACGCGGGAGAGTTCTTGCTAAAATTACGCGCCTTCAAACTTATCTCAATGGAGTTGACGAATCCAATCTAAACGAATTTCAATTACGCGTCCGTTTAGAGCAGCTTCCTACGATATGGCGGGAATTTGACGATATTCAATCTCAAATTGAGGATACGCACGCAGATGACAATGAATTACATGATCGCGATCGCGTAAGCTTCGAAGAGAGATATTACGCAGTAGTTGCCACTATCAATAGCCATTTATCGCAGGTTACTACTGTTTCGCGGCAATTAAGCCCACAAATATCAAACGAATCTCAAATGTCACATCAAATTGAGGTCCGTTTACCGAATATCGAGTTGCCTTCTTTCTCTGGAACGTACGACCAATGGCTAACCTTTTTCGACACATTTAACTCGTTAATTAATAACAACGCACGATTGTCGGATATACAACGTTTCCATTATTTGAAAAGCTGCGTTAAGGGCGAACCGGCAAGAATGATCGAAACGCTATCGATTTCCAGCAGTAACTATGCCACTGCATGGGAACTTTTAAAATCGCGTTTTCAAAATCGAAAACTAATAATAAAAACGCACGTTAGCGCGATATTTAATGTGACCCCTGTGACGCGAGTCTCAGCGGTCGGATTGAGAACGTTTGTAGATAAAATTACTTTAAATCTTAGTGTACTAGCGAAATTAAATCTGCCTACAGATAAATGGGATGTTTTAATCAATCACATTGTTTTATCTAAATTAGATCCCAAGATTACGGCAGAATGGGAAGAGAAATCTCCCGACGAGCCAAGTTGGAAAGATTTGTGCGAATTTTTAACGAAAAAGTGCCAAACGCTGGAAGCAATTGACAACAATTTGCAAACCACAACTAATAAGTTCCAAAATATTCGTGCAGGTCAATCGCAACAATTAAAAGCGCATATTGCAAATTCTAACCCTACTCAAGCTACCACGTGTGTCCTTTGCAAACAAGCCCATTTTATCACTCAATGCGATCAATTCAAAGACTTGGATCCAGCGGCTAAATTCGAGTTGAGTCGAAAACATCTTCTTTGTACAAATTGTCTTCGCTCAGGCCATAGAGTGGCCAATTGCCATTCTACTTCCTGTCGCAAATGTCATAAACGGCATCACACTGTGCTGCATTTTGAAAACACAAAGGAGCCGCTGGTAGCAACGGCCGAACCGGCAATAGTGACCTTAATAACAGCAGGAAATACACCAGCTCCACTTTACAACACCCTTTTGTCAACGGCGTTGGTTCATGTTTCTTCAAATGGTAAAACGAGGCTATTAAGGGCAATTTTGGATGCAGGGTCGGAGGCATGTTTCCTTTCGGCATCGGCCTTTAAGGATTTCAAGGTACAAGCTGAAATGCAAAACACCCAAATAGTTGGAATTGGGGGCGCAACGGTCTGCAGCAATCAGGCAGTAAACTTAATTGTTCACTCCCAATATACAGCTTTCAGGCAAAACCTTTGGTTTATAGTTTTGCCAAATTTAACACGTTCTGTACCAAATTCCTCATTCGACATTTCTTGTTTACATATACCGTCGAATATTCAACTCGCGGATACACAATTTTACAAGTCGCGTCCTATTGATATCATTCTGGGCAATAACATATTTTACAAGTTGTTGTGTTTAGGTCAAGTATCACTTGGGCCAAATTTTCCTGTATTGCAAAATACGAAACTCGGTTGGGTTCTTGGCGGCACCATGACCATAACACCTAATTCTAATCAAGTCGCATGTAATCTAGCATCGAATCAGCAATTAAGTGATCAAATTGAATCATTTTGGAATATGGAAACCCTTCTGACGAATAAAAGTATCAGCCTTTCGCAATACGAGCAATTTTGCGAAAGCATTTTCGATAAAATTCATCAGCGACTCGCAGATGGCAGATTTATGGTTCGCTTTCCCTTTAGTCAGAACCCCCCGCAGCTAGGGTCGTCCCAAGATACAGCCACGAAGCGCGTGTACTCAATGGAGCGAAAGTTTAAAAAATCCGAAATATTTGAACGAAATTACAAGGACTTCATGACAGAATACCGCGAACTTGGCCACATGGCATTGAGCCCCAATCAAAACAACCATAGTAATCGCTATTTTTTACCCCATCACGCGAATCAAGAATCAAGCCTCACAACCCGGTTACGTGTGGTGTACGATGCTACGACCAGGGCGAGCTCAGGAATTAGTCTGAACGACATATTGTTAACTGGTCCACAATTACAAAACGAACTTTTAGACGTGATTTTGCGTTTTCGTTTGCCTAAATATGCAATAAGTGCGGACATTACTAAAATGTACCGGCAAATTTGGATTCATCCCGACGATCGGAAATATCAGAAAATTTTATGGCGCGACAATTCTGATTCCCCAATTGAAATTTTCGAGTTGAATACAGTCACGTACGGAACGGTTTGTGCTCCATATCTAGCAATAAAATGCTTACAGCAATTAGCAATCGAACATCGCGACAGCTTACCCGAAGCCAGTAATGCGGTGTTAAATCATTTTTATGTAGACGACGCATTATGCGGTAGCGATTCATTAGAACAAACGAAACTGTTACGCGATCAATTAATCCATTTATTGAAGGGCGGCGGTTTTACACTTTCAAAATGGGCAGCGAATCATACTGAACTAATTCCTGAAGCAGCTTATATTGCATCTTCGGGAATTATAAAAATAGGCGACCATGAAACCAAAACTTTAGGGCTCATTTGGAATTGGGAACAGGATATATTCAAATATGAAGTAGACAACATCTCACGTACCAACCACTTTACGAAACGGCAAATCCTTTCAAGTATTGCACGCATATTTGATCCTCTCGGACTAATTGGGCCAATAATAACTCGAGCCAAAATAATAATGCAAAAGGTTTGGGCTTCTGGTACAAACTGGGATCAAGCTATACCATTAGATTTGAATACCTTTTGGGTAAACTTTCTTGCTGATCTGCCAAACATAAATCAACTGCGAATTCCTCGTCATGTTAAATGTGACAACGCGTCCTATTTTGAAATCCACGGGTTCTCAGATGCTTGTCCGTTCGCGTTCGCGGCTAATGTCTATTTACGAACCTATTCGGCCAACGGTATTGTTCAAACTCATTTGTTAACATCTAAATCCCGGGTTGCACCCTTGAAGCAAATTTCCTTGCCACGCTTGGAACTATTTGGTGCACTTCTATTGTGCAAGCTAATGGCGAAGGTCAAAGGTAGCTTGAACATAAACTTCGCTTCAGAATTCTTTTGGTGTGACTCGACCATCACCCTGTGTTGGATTGGCACACCGCCGCATAAATTAAAAGCATTTGTTTCCAATCGGGTCGCGGAAATACAAGCAGCGTCATCACCGATTAATTGGGCCCATGTGCGATCCGCGGATAATCCAGCAGATCTAGTCTCAAGGGGCGTCAACCCTGCCCAATTACAAGATAATTCCTTATGGTGGCACGGTCCAGCTTGGCTACAAGCCGACAAAAGTACCTGGCCAGCGTCCACGTTTACAATGCCGGCGGAATTACCTGAGCGAAAACAAGACAATGTGTTAATAACTACCGCCTCCTTAGAAAATGATGTTGTACAAAATTTGTTAAATAAAGTTTCCCGACTAACAAAACTAAAGAAAATATTAGGGTATTGTTTCCGGTTTAAGTATAACATACGCCAACCTCGCGAATCGAGAATTTCCGGACCCTTATCAAACGACGAAATCCAAAATGGGTTCATGCACCTCGTCCGGGAAATTCAAAGACAGCATTTTCCTAACGAAATAAATGCATTATCAAATGGAGAACCAATAGCAAACAATAGCAATATCTTAAGTTTTAATCCATTTCTGGACTCAGCTGGAATGTTGCGTGTCGGAGGTAGAATCAAAAATGCGAATATCCCATACGCTCGAAAGCACCCGATACTACTTCCGAACAAAGACAAATTAACCAATTTGATAATTCGCGACGTGCATTTGCGTCATTACCATTTCGGGCATCAAGCCTTCTTACATACCATACGGAACGAATTTTGGCCAATTTCTGGTAAAAGCGCTATCAAACGAGAATTGAGGAAATGCCTCACTTGCGCAAGATTCACCAATAAGGTTGCTCAACCATTAATGGCTGATTTGCCCGCAACCAGATTAACTCCTGTACGACCTTTTTCAATTTGCGCAGTGGATTTTGCAGGACCGTTTTTGATACGTGAAGGCCGCACGCGGGGTCGCAAAATTGTCAAGGCGTACCTATGCATCTTTGTTTGTTTCGCAACTAAAGCGGTCCACCTGGAAATCGTTAGTGATTTGTCAACTGAAGCCTTTTTAGCAGCGTTACGGCGTTTTATCTCTCGACGCGGCATATGTCAAGTAATTCATTCGGATAACGGTACAAATTTTATCGGTGCTCGAAATAAATTAGCTGAACTTGCCCGATTATTTAAATCTGAATTGCTCAAAAGTAAATTAAATGATTTTTTGACTCAGAACCGAATTGAATGGCGTTTTATTCCTCCTCGTAGCCCGCACTTCAACGGGCTCTGTGAAGCCGCAGTCAAGTCCGCAAAAAGATTGTTTTGTAGATTATTTAGCACGAACTCTCTCACGTTTGAGGAATTAAACACCTTATTTGTTGAAATCGAAGCCATTTTGAATTCAAGGCCATTAACTCCCTTAAGCACCGATCCTAATGACTTAACTCACTTAACCCCCGGTCATTTCCTGATTGGTGATGCGTTATTGGCTATTCTGGAACCTGGACTTGGCGACATTGCAAGCAACCGCCTGCGTCGATTCCAATACATTCAAAAAATGTATCAGGAATTCTGGTCGTGGTGGTCGACAGAATACTTACAATCTCTGCAACAGCGAAGTAAATGGAGGCAGACATCAGGACAACTGATTCCTGGATCGATGGTTCTAATTAAGGAACCAACACCTCCTCAGTTGTGGCGATTAGGTCGCGTCCTAGAGACTTTCCCAGGGCAAGATGGTGTTGCGCGAGTGGCAAGTGTAAAAACCAAAAGTGGAATAGTGAAACGTGCAATAAACCAATTATGTGTGTTGCCCACTGAAAAAGACACAATCACATCGCAATAGGACTAAATATAAACATTGCATTTGTTATTAGCGTTGATTGTGTATATGTTTTTTTTCTTCATGTGTTCTTACTATTAATTGTGTTTCTATGTCTTCTTTTGCATTTGTTATTAGCGTTGATTGTGTATATATGTTTTTTTCTTCATGTGTTCTTACTATTAATTGTGTTTATATGTCTTTTTTTGCATTTGTTCTTAGCATTAATTGTGTACATATGTTTTTTCTTTGCATTTGTTTTTAGCTTAAATTGTGTATATATGTGTTTCTTTTTCCTTTTATTTGTAGTTGTAATGTAAATTAAGTTTGTGTGTATTTTTTCATTACTACTAATTGTTACTTAGATTTAGTTTTTGTTGCATTTTCATTCATAATTAATTGTTCATTATTGAAGTACAATACTTCAAGGCGGGCGGCATTGTTTAAGCTTGCCATTGGCCACAAATATTCCCACCCCCTACTTGTTAGGGACTCGCACCCCGGCTCAAACTGGGGCAAGATTGGAACTGACCGTCTTCGCGACCAGAAGTGCCTGGCCGTTCATATTACTAAATAAAGTAGTTACTTTTCTACCAGTGTTTGTTTTTGTTTGTTTGTGGGAATTAACCTACAAGTGTTTGTTTGTGGATTTTTGGGTCACTCGACTAAGCCAGCGAGCATAAGCTCATACAATGGCTGTATAGAAATATTGGAAACACTAATGTATATTTGTGTTGCGGGTTATGTTTTTTTTTCTTTCAGATATTAGTTATCTGGCCCACTGCTGTTTTGGCGAATTGTATCCGCGGCTTTATTTCTTGTATACAATTGCCGGTATTGTTTATTCACCTTCCAATTCGTCGCACATCTAGCCTGCTGTTGTTTGCTCGATCAACCACAAGGACTATGGTTTTATTGTAATTGAAGCTGAGCCCGTATCTTAAATTGACTTTTTCTAATTTCAAGAGTAAGCTGTTGATGTTATTTTCGGAGCCCACCTACATTAATACTGCCATTTAATTTTTCTAGAACAAACATATTATCTGTAAATGTCGAGTGATAAGGGCAATATAACACATTCTTGCCATACACACAAATTTTACATTCTCCTCGTAGATTGTTTTTATATGTCTATCTGTAAGAAAATTCATACAAACTGACTTTGAAATAGCCAGCAAGGCAGAAAATCCAAGCAGACTCGAAGCAATTTTGAATACTGAGGTGCCTTTGGTAACACCTCGCTTTAATTCATTTATTTAGCCCTGGGAGGAAAATTGACCCTACTCTTAGCAGAGGGATATTAAACCAGCAAATATACAACCAGGTCTCTGCATGAAACACCTGTGAGCGTGCCGGTGGCCGCAGGAATGGCGTCTCAAAGGCAATGGGTGGGAAGAATTTATACATATACACAGGACTGTACTGATGGCATTACCATTTATGTATACGGGAAAAATCTCGCTTCGTATAATCACACGAAAAAGGTAACTATAATACTACAATATAACGCGTTATAGTGCAAGATTTCAGTTGTTGCAGATCAAGTTATATTTCTGAATACCAACATTACCTTCACATGCCACCTGGAATACATTACAAATAAACATGCAGTGCAATCTGAATCTGCAAAAAGTGTTTCGGTAAAACATGGAGATTGACACCCAGAACAACAGACTGGCTTTCTACAAAAAAAAATATACCCGCAGTAAGGTATATTGACACAATGCAGAAATCATAGAACATAAAACCCAGCTAAACGAAATACAAATAATGCCTGTGTTAGTATCAACAGGACAATGTAAACAACCTCGACAGCTGCATTCGAAGTCCTAAAAAATCTACCTCCAAAAGTTGGTTTCAATGTTGTAATTTTTATCCCTCATGTGGTTTATTTGCCTTGGCACTAGGGGCATCGGCAATCAATCAACATTTTAACCAACTTTTGTAAGTTATGTTGACGTCGGTTGACGTTTATCTGTCGTTTGTTTTAAAACAATGGATTACTTCACTGCCGATTACTCATATTTTAATGACGATTTCAGCGTATTTTACTGTCGATTTCAAATAAACTACTGTATATTTAAGCTCTGTACTTTATTTGAATTTTTAAAACATTATCTATCACTGAGGTGTGTTCATCTGTCAACTGACATAGACAATATCTTAAAGAGTGATTAAGCGTGGCTACTCTATTTACACCGTACCCTGAAGCCATTCATCCATTTAACAAGTACCAGACTTCTTCAGTATAATAACCTGGTTCTATAAAACTAGAAGTTACGTTTTCTGAAGTGCTTCTTGAGACGTGCAAGAAGTTAAGAAGATTTCCAAGCTTTGGGAGCTGAATGTACTACCACTACGAAGCTAGAAGAATTGGAGGAATTACATAAATTAAGAGGCACCTTAGACAATTGTTGCTTCTATCGTAACCAAATACAAAAAAATAATTCTATAGCGATCCTATGGCAATTATATTTTATAACGGGTCTGTTATTTTGTTGTTGTATTATCAACTTACAAGAATACGGTAATCTGAACTATGGGTCACAGACACTGTGTAAGATATTACACCGTGGTCACAGAACAAACCGGGGAACAAGGAAAAATGGGTTGATAGCTCAAAAAAAACAGTTTAATAGTAATATATTTTAGTCAAAAACTGGCAAAGTGAAAAGTAGTTATTGTTAACCATTATTATACCTTTACTATTTGTTTACGTTTTCAGGGACGAGCTTTGTAATATATAATAAATTGTTTGTATCCTATGTGTTTTATAGTTCATATTCTTGTTACTTTCTTCATTATACCCAAAAGCATTTTACTGACTTTTCGCTTTCTATACGGTAATGCAACCTTAGATTTATTTCAATATTTCAACTTTTTCACAAGATATTTTTAAAAATGCCTTTCAAATGATATTGTTCTTGATATGTAATTAGGATTCATTGTAGCAAGTAGTTTGACTTTCACATCCTCTGTATTTACATTTTAAATAAAATTAGACATCAGGATTAAGTTAATTTTGACTCTTGATAGAGTTTCACAGACGTGATTTTCATGACGATAAAATTAAAATACTTTCGCTTTGCTAGCAGTCACGTTCTGGCCTTTGTCGATAAATTGCAATTATACTTTTGGGTCGCAATCAAACGCTCGTACTATAACGGTTGCCAAAGGTAGCTAAATTCCATTACATTATTTGGTTAATTCATTCTACTTACTTATTATTATTATTTTATTCTTCGTGGAAGGTAATTAAGCAAAAGTTTACGGTTTCTCAGCAACTTTTTCAATATTTTCACAAGTTTCGTGGAGAAGCACAGTACTATTTAGTAAAGCAGAAACTAATTTTCTAAAAAAATATAAAATAAGAATAGGAAAAAATGCTGTAAGCGTAGTTAAGAAATATATAGACTTAGGACAGAACATAAAATTAGATAGGGAATACGAGGAATCTGAAATAACAAGAAGGCTTTAATTAGAGCGGGCTGTAATATTTGGAAAATTGCATGAAATACTTGTAAATGAAATATCGATTAGGCACTAATCTAAAATCTGAAGTGCTCGTGCAAAGGTTAAGTATAAGGTTACTCAATAGGAAAAGAAACGAATAAGCAAAAATAATTAGTCGTAGATCAAATGAATGAATTGTAAGAAATACATTTTATGTAAATGTCTGTGCATATATTTAATACATGATGCCAATTTTCATTACATAGCAGCTAACGGTCTCAGCTCTAGTTAGCTTTCAATCGAGCAGACTGCAAATGTATCCAGTAGGTCTGTTATTAGCGTTGTATGTGTTTAGCCTTTATGAATTATGATCCCTAATTGCACATCACAGTAGAAGTTGCAGAAATAAAAATAAGTAATTATAAATTAGCAGTAGCCTATTACTGTAGACAAAGATCACATGGGGTGGGGTAGCTATCTTTGTTAAAGGCCATCTTAACTTTAATATTACAAAAGTAGATGTTTCCGAAGATTCAGTGTTGTAAGCTGTTGTTTTAAATGTATTTGTCGATAAATGTAGAATGTATATTTCTTGCTCTTATAGGTCGCCGAAGACCGGCAATGAAAACTTTTGAACTCGTTTAGACACACTATTAAGCAAGCAGCCTCATTTCATTTGTGGAGACTTCAATTATGATTTTCTTGAAGCTGACAACAAAAAGGTAAGAGATGTTGTTGCTCTGTTCCATTCTTTTGGTTTTAAGCAACTACTTTTTGATCTCTCTCACATACAGGGCAATTCACCAACTTTAATAGATACTGTTTTCTCTAACATAAACAATTTTGAAGCGAAAACGGTCTATACCTTTCCTGTGTGGAACATACTTTTCAGGCTCTAAGCAGATATCCGAGTTTTACTTGTAGATGTTTGTTGATTTTTTTACTACTTTCAATGCATTGTCTCCGGAGATCCGATTGGGGGAATTGATACTCCGGAGAGTTTTGTATTTAATTTAGCCATATGTTTTATACTAGGGATATCCACCACTATCTTTAATGTAGTCGGTTGCCGTTGCGTTCAACATCCTATACGGTTGACGATACACTTTGGCTCATTCGTCTTTAGGTGCACTTTTATGCACCAAGGACAAAAGGGTGGCCTTAACTTTATTCGCTCATACACCCTATAATCGTTGTGTAAAGAAGTTTACACAGTTTTATTAGTTTCCGTGCATTTATCGCCAGTCGTCATGTGTTTTGCTATTGTGCAAACGCAAGTGTCAGTGTGAACGAATCCAGTGTCAATTAATTGCTGAGCTGTAGGATGCAATCATAACTCAAAAAATTCTAAAAAAAAAACTCAAAACATTTGGTACATGTTTTTCCTAGAAATAAGAAAGACCCGGTGCACTACAAAATGTAATTTTGGTAAATGTCAGCTCTTATTGATAATAACAACAACGTTGGCAGGGCTAACGTAGGTGGCGATGTCCAGTTTTCCAAATCTTTCAAACTATGGAATTATATAAATAAACACCAGAAAAGGTCTTATGAACGGAGGACTGATTTAATGGAAACAATTTTACAGTGTAAAAATTATACCGTAATCAAATGACATAATTCGAACCAGTTACGGTTACCAACCTGCTGACTACCGTAGGATAAGGCACGTCCGCGTGATATCAGCACTTAAAGATTATAAATACATCTGTTTTAGCTAGGTATCTTGTCTTTTTGTACGCTCGCTGCTTGCAATAAAGTCCATGTGCGATTTCTGTAGTAGTTTTACTTTTTTAAAACGAATTTTTGTTGGCCCGGACGGTAGGATATCCGAAATCGCTGCATCGAGCATCGATTTTCGTTTTAACGATTGATCGGATAAAAGTATCGGAAGTGTTGTTTAGCTCCAGCAAAGTCAGTGCAACGAAGACGGAATTCGCACAGAAAGCAACCTGGTGGAGGACAGCATCGCCAACGCCAATCTTAGTTAAGAAAATCTGGTGGAGGACCACATCGCCGAAACCAGCCGTAGGATTAAGAAAACAAGCTGGTGACGGACAGCATCTCCAGCGCCAGCCTAGTTAAGAAAATCTGGTGGAGGACCACATCGCCGAAATCAGCTGTAGGATTAAGAAAATAACCTGGTGAAGGACAGCATCGCCAACGCCAGCCGTAGAGTTAAGAAACCAGCTTTACACGGATTGCAGAATGAAAACTACACTAATGTAAGTGCTCGTTCCTATTTTTTCCAATTTCCTATTTAACACTCTCAGTTGGATTGATAATAAAAGCAGAGGAAAATATTTAAAGTATAAGTAACTGTTTAAAATTTATGTCAGACGTAGAAATAGACAATTTGACGAATTTACTAAGCAATTTTAATTTAGTAGAACCAGAAAGCACAATAAATACAAATAACATTGCTAATACTGGTGCAGTAGGTGTAGATTACCAATTACTTCGATTACATTTAGATTCAATAGTTAATTATGATGGAAACCCTCACACATTGAGTATATTTATAAACAATTGCAAAAACCTGATTTCTGCTTTTGCCAAGGAAACCAATGTCGCACTTAACAATTTCTTATTAAGAGCCATTCTAGGAAAACTTACAGGACGCGCTTTAATGTTAATAGGATCGCGAACAGAATTAGAATCCTGGAATGAAATAAAAAATGCCCTTACTCTTAGTTTTGGTGATCAGCGAAATGTTGATTGCTTGATTCAAGATTTACTAGCATTAAGGCCCCATAAAAATGAATCACCCTATACTTTTGGAATGCGATGTCAAGACGCGCGAAGTTTATTAATTTCAAAATTAAATAGTTTAAACATGGAAGCTGCAGACAAATTTATTCACCTTGCAAGTTATAACGATTTGGCTTTAAAAACATTTATTAGAGGACTAACAGGACAATTGCAAACTAACGTTAGGTTAAGAAACCCAGACAGTCTTGAAAAAGCGATGAGTTTAGTAATAGAAGAGGAAAATTTTCTATACGCC
The DNA here is from genome assembly GCA_940337035.1 of Agriotes lineatus. Taxonomy (NCBI): domain Eukaryota; kingdom Metazoa; phylum Arthropoda; class Insecta; order Coleoptera; family Elateridae; genus Agriotes; species Agriotes lineatus. Next base: position 76,778 of record CALNHX010003146.1, on the reverse strand, counting down.
ACACAAAAATGTAATTCTTTGAACACTCAAAATTTATATAGACCATCTCAAAAACTTACACCGGTTAAACCTCACGGATATAAAAATTACATGCGACCATTGCCTCCAAATAATTTGACAAATTATTCCTGGCCAAGATTTCAATCGAATATACAACCCATTCAAAGTTTACAGCAACGTCCAGTATTTTCATAAAATAATTTACCTCAAAGATCGATAACATTTGGTACTCAGCCCAATTGGCGTCCAAATAATAATTTTCCCACACAACGTCAACCTTATTTTCAGCAACGTCAAAATCAGTTCAATTTTAGTCGTAATCCTGTACAATCTTCTATTCGTTCGAAAAATCAAAGTAATAATTTTAAACCAGAACCGATGGACACATCTTCTGGAAGTTCAAGTTTAAGACCAAAGCTATTAACGAAAATCAAAATGTCGAATACACTTCAGACAGTCGAAATTATGCCGACGAATCACAATACTATGAAAACCTTGGAACCTTTGATAATGAGTATACTGGTGATTATTCCGAATATTATGTAGATGAACCAAATCAATACGAAAATCAATTTTCAGACGATAACAATACCTTTCAGGAAACTGGTAACTCAAATTTTCAGTTAGACGCCCTACAAACTAACCCAACCTGATACAATTAAATTTAGTTAAAGCAAATTTACAGTATGTTTATAATCCCAGTCATAACGCACATTTTCTGATAGACACTGGTAGTAAAAGGAGTTTAATTAACCCAGAAATAGCATACAAATTTTATTCAAATTATATCTATGAAGAACCATTTAACATTCAAACTGCTCATAATATTAGTTATCACGATGAAGTAATGGAAATTCCAGTTTTCGATATTTTTAATGTAGACGAAACTCATAAATTTTATCTTTTTAAATTCAGTTCAAAATATGACGGACTTATAGGCATTGATTTACTTGAACAATTAAAAGCCAATATTAATGTTAGGACTAGATAATTGACAACCCCTAGTGCAAAAATTCCAATCGTATATGAAACCGAAATTAAGACAGCTAAAAACGAAGCGAGTGAGCTAGCAGAATTTTCAATTAATATACCCCCACGAGTTAATCAAAGAGTCAAAATTCCTGTCAAGCAAAAAGTCGGTATAGGTATTTTAAGTCGCACAAAATTCGGAAAAGGAATAGAAATGCCGCAAACTTTAGTAACGGTATCAAATAATTTCGCTCATACCACTATCATTAATTCTAACGAAAATCCAGTAAATTTAAAAATTTCGGAACTTTTGGACATTGAACCTCAAAATTTACTAGAAGTGAATTTTCTAGAGAAAATGGAAATCGATCGATCCCCAAATGAAAACTTTGATAATGCTTTAAAACGAAATCTAAAAAATTTGAGACTAGATCACTGCAACCGAGAAGAAAAAGACGCGATTAGGAAACTTTGTTTTGATTATAGAGATATATTTCATAGCGAAGAAATACCTTTAAGTTTTACTAACGAAGTTAAACGCAAAATTAAGTTGAAAGACGACACTCCAATATTTACAAAATCTTATCGTTATCCATAAATTCACAAAAACAAAGTAAAAACTCAAATTCGAAAAATGTTAGATCAAGGAATAATTGAGGACACCTTGGTCCAGTCCAATTTGGATTGTTCCAAAAAAGTTAGATGCTTCGGGTAGGAAAAAATGGAGATTACAGGATGTTAAACGAAAAAACCATAGAAGACAGATACCCCCTTCCAAATATTACGGACATTCTCGATAAATTAAGCAGAGCTAATTATTTTACTACTCTTGATTTGGCCAGTGGTTATTACCAAATTGAAGTAGATCCGGATGATATTCAAAAAACAGCATTTTCTACTGATGGTGGACATTACCAGTTTAAAAGAATGGCTATGGGTTTGAAAAACACACCCTCCAGTTTTCAACGTGTCATGGACAATGTATTAAGAGGATTGCAAGATACATGTTGTCTTGTTTATTTAGATGACATTATTATTTTCAGTACATCTCTTCAAGAACACTTAGAACGACTTAAATTGGTATTTGATAGACTAAGAAAAAGTAATCTCAAAGTTCAACTTGATAAATCTGAATTTTTACAAAAATCAGTTCAGTATTTAGGACATATCATAACCCCTGAAGGAGTAAAACTAAACCCTGACAAAATAGCAGCTATAAAAAATTCCCCTATTCCTGAAACACAGAAAGAAATAAAAAGCTTTCTTGGACTTTTAGGATACTACAGACGCTTTATTAAGGACTTTGCCAAAATTACGAAACCAATGACGAAATGTTTAAAGAAAAACAGTAAAATTATTCACGACAAAGAATTCGTCGAATGCTTTAGGACTTGTACCAAAATTTTAATTAATGACCCTATTTTGCAATACCCAGATTTTTCTAAACCTTTCATTCTGACCACAGATGCAAGTAATTTTGCAATTGGAGCAGTTCTCTCTCAAGGACAAATTCCGAAAGACAAACCAATAGCATATGCTTCCCGAACGCTAAATGAATCCGAAACAAAATACTCAACCATCGAAAAACAACTTCTTGCCATAGTATGGGCTTGTAAGCATTTTAGGCCATATTTGTACGGACGAAAGTTCACGATTTATACAGACCACATACCATTGCACTGGTTGTTTAGTCTGAAGAAACCAAATTCGAAATTAGTAAGATTAGAAGAGTACGATTATGAAATTTACTATAAAAAAGGTACACTTAATAAAATTGCAGATTGTCTTTCACGAATTAGTATTAACGCTTTAGAAAACGAACCCCTAGTTAATAATCTCGGCGAAGTAAATAAAGATATTTTAGACTTCCTCGAGGACTATATGCAAAATTTAACACCTGATAAATTAAATAGAGATATTTCCGAATTTCTACAAGATTATACTCAAGCTATGATAGATGATGAACCCCAAACTTCGACTAATATACAGGAAAACCCAAAAATCAAAATAATCCCGAATATACAAATACAACCCCCTGACGGAATCGACAATAATTCTGATACGTTTACACAGCACTCAAATTTTAATGAAACTACAAATGATGGAATCAAAATTTATGACGAAATAATTAATAATAAAACAAACCAAATTTTAGTATTCCCAAACGTATATCATAAATTAGAAATCAAACGCGAAACGTATGACAGTCAAAAAATAATAACTATCAAAATTCCAGAAGTTAGTAATGAAAATTTAATTTTTCAATTTTTAAAGGAAAATACTGACCCAAAAAAGGTTTACTGTTTATATTTTCATAAAGACACATTATATAGAGATTCTTGTAGAGTTTATTTGAAACAGTTCTCATAACGCGGACCAAAATTAATTAGATGTCTTAAACGAGTCAACACTGTTACAGATCAAGAAGAACAAATTTTATTAGTTAAGAACCATCATGAAGGAAAAACGAACCACAGAGGTATTAATGAAACGTTAGAATACTTAAAACGAAATTATTATTGGAAAAACATGAAACTCGCCATTTCAAATTATATTAACATTTGTCAACGTGCAAAATATGCTAGAAAGAAACCCTATGTACCCTTAATGTTAACAGAAACAGCAACTAAACCATTTCAAATTGTTCATATGGATGTTTTTACATTTGATAACCAAAACTACTTAACTTTAGTCGACTCATTCTCAAAATTTGCACAAGCTCTATTTATCCAAGGAAAAACAGCTATTCATATTAGTAATGCTTTAATAAAATATTTTGCATCTTTTGGAGTACCTCAAACCTTAGTTGTCGATAAAGGCACAGAGTTTAACAATGAAACTGTTAAGGAAATATTGAAATTACATAAAATTTACGTTCATTTTACAACCGTAGCCCATCATGAATCTAACTCCATTGTTGAAAGATTTCATTCTTAAGAATCTTAAAAGAAATCCACACAAATGAAAATGATAACCTAATGGACTATGCAATTATTGGCTATAATAATTCAATACACAGTGCAACAAATTACACATCTTTCGAATTAACATTCGGACATACAAATTCTGGAAATCCAAATGAAATGTTTATACCCACTTCATTCTATACGGAATACGCCGAAAATCACAAACAAAGATTGGAACATGTATACCAAAAAGTTAGGGAACAGTTACAAGCAGATAAGGAAAAGGTAGTTTCCAAATTAAATTCACAGGGAAACTCAAAAAATGAATTTTCTTTAGGGAAAACTGTATATAAGCAAAACCCCGATTGTAGGAATAAAAAGAATCGCAAATTTTTAGGACCATACCAAATCACAAAAATGTTAGAAAGAAATAGAGTAGAAATTACTAATAAATTTAATAAAAATAAAAAAGAAGTAGTTCATATAAAGGAACCTTCTATCGTTACAGATTTTCCATCTGTATCGTCGCAGCGAAATTAGATCTTCCGAAATTCCACAACCCCAATAGTAATCCTGGACTTCTTCCATTAAAATTGGGAAACGCTCAGAAGACAGTTAATTATTGGTCTTTTATACAGGTATATGATATTTCTAAAATAATAGAGGGATTTAATGTACTTCAAGAGTTTTTTTTCTCAAATTAAAAGCACAATTAAAAATGCAACTCAGAAACCTAGCTATGAAAGAGAATATTATAATTCATATAGTCTTGTAAAATTATTAGAAAGAAAAATTAAAAGTCAAATTTATCAGCTTAACCCACTTGCTATGCAAAAATCTAAACGCAGCCTTATCGATGGATTGGGATCAATAATAAAGTCAATAACAGGAAATTTAGATCATACCGATGCAGAAAGATACGATAAAGCCATAACTACACTTTCCGATAATCAAAAACAAATGAAAACGTTAATTAAGAAGCAAATTACTTTACTCCAAAAATCAATTTTAAAATTTAAAAATAGTACTGAAGGGCTTGCTCATAATCAAAAGATGCTACAATCTCGAATCTTACAATTAGAGCAGGTCATCAAAACTATACATTTGCCAGCGATCGATACGCACAGTTATTATCTTTTACATTCTTTATTCTCGCAATTTGCAATTAGCTTCCAAATTATTTACGATATGTTAGAGAGAATTGAAGTAGCAATCAGTTTTTCAAAATTGAATACATTCCACAACTCTTTAGTTGAACCTGAAGATTTACTTTCGGAGCTGTCAGGTATTAACACGAAGATTGAAAAACATAAACTTCCTTTCGAACCAGTTGTGAAGAATATTTTGTTATATGAAAAAAATATAGAAATTAAAAGTTACAGTAAAGGAAATCAATTCGTCTTTATTTTAGAAATTCCAATTGTTAAAGCTGAAAGCTATGATTATTATCATCTATATTCCTTGCCAGTCCCATCTGCCAAAATATTTAAAACTATAATACCTATTTCGAAATTCCTCCTATATAACGAGCAAAGCTATGCATATTTCGACAACGAATGTCAAGAGGTAGGACCCGAAGAATTTATATGTCATGAACTTCGTACCACTGAAATCAAAACGGAAGCTCCGTGGGAGATCCAATTACTCAAATATTCAGAAAACACAACCAAATGTCTTTAGGTACCCGTCAACATATCCGGAGTGGAAATTCAACCATTAGAAAAGGCCAAGTACTCTTCGTGATGTTCCCTGACCATGAATGCATACTTGAAGAAAGTAAGCAGCAAGAAGAAGATAAAATATATATCGAGGAAAATGAACTAGGACCATCAAAACGGAAAAGAAAATAAAAAATTACATCACCGATGAGTTAGTAATTAATTAATTAATCTAGAAGTCGTAATTTTAGTCGAATTTCAATTCATAGCAGGTAAAATTGCCAGCATTTTCAAGTAACTTTAGCAAGAACCAAGTTACTGCAACAAAAGCAAACTCACCAATTTTTTAAGATGGCGGAAACAGAGCATGACAAATCTTGGTCGACAACAATTATCATTCTAAATAGCTACAGTAATTTAGAACATTTTATAAGGAAGGGTGGTCAAGAGGAAATCTCTAATGAAGTAAATTTATTAGTAGAGCAGGATAGAATCCCAGTTTCTGGTGATGTCAAAAACTTGGGTCTTTAATTTTGATAATGATTTTAAATTTACTAAACATATGTCAAAATGTCTGCAAAAATCATATAGTAACTCCTTGAAACCTATTTATCAAAATCGACAATTTTTAAGCGTAAATGTGAAAATCGTTTTGTCTAATGCATTTTGATTATTGTGACGTTGTTTATGATTCACATTTAAGTAGCTTTAATTTCTAATATTCTGTGATGTGCGGAGCTTGTGAATAGACGTGGCAGACGTGCTTAGCAGCTATTTAGTTAAAATTAGTTATTATTCTAAACAAAAATATGCCTGAACAGCGATCCACGCGCTCTGCAGCTGAAGAGGATGCCCTTATTAAAAAGGTAATTGAAAAAGTAATCGGTTCTTCAGCCTTAGTTGAAAAATTGACCAAAGAAATACGTGAAAGTATTGCAGACCAATTCAAGGTTCAACTTGAGGCGTATAAAGATAAAGTAGTAAAACTGGAAATGGAATTGGCTACGATAAAGAAGGAATTTCACATGTATAAAGATGAAAGCGAACAGTACTCGAGAAAAAACAGTTTACGCTTTTTTGGGGTACCCGAAGAATCAAATGAAGACACTGATAAAGTTATCAGTGATTTGTGTCGAGATAAGTTAAAGCTGAATGTATCTCCTAGCGATATCGACTGCAGCCATAGGCTTCCCGGCAGAGAAGGTTCTTATAGACCGATTATCGTCAAATTCATAAGCCGCAACACCAAAAACCTAGTGTACAAAAACAAAAAACTTCTTAAAGGCACAAAAACAGTCATTCGGGAAGACCTCACAAAATACAGACAGCAACTGTTAAAAGAGGCCGTGAAGAAATTCGGTTCCAAAAGGGTGTGGACCAGTGCGTGCAAAATTTTCGTTAAACTCGATAATAACAGTATCAAGCATGTGCGCTCATCAGGTGACTTAGATAATGTAAGATAAATACTATACGATACCTACGATCACAATGTAGCGGCTACAGCAAACGTTTTCTGACTGTCTTATTTGATAAACGGCTTTTTGTTAGTATCTATTTATTTTTGCTTGTTGTTTTAGATTATTTTCATGTGTTCCCATATGGGCAAGGTAACTGGAATTTTTTATTCTTGAGAATATGAACAATTTTATTTAAGAATATAACTAGTTTAAAAATTCACTTAATTTTTTCGTATCATTAAAGAATATGGGGGCACGTGGAATTACTGCAGCGCATATTAATATACAATCATTAGTTCCAAAATTAAATCAATTGAAATTGCTATTAAATGTTTACAGATATGATATTTTAGCTATAAGTGAAACGTGGCTTTCGAATGATATCTGCAATGATCTTATTTATATTGATGGGTACAATATATTTCGACGTGACCGAGGGAGTAGAGCCGGTGGTGTTTGTTTTTATGTTAAAAGTACTTATAAATGCATCTTAGCAGAGACAAACAATTCGATAGAACAATTATGGTTAACACTGAAATTTAATAAAGCCTCAGTCTCTATAGGATGTGTTTATAGGCCACAAACCACTAATTACAAGTACTTTTGTGATGAATTGGAGCAATCATTTGTTATGTTTTCTAATATATCTGATCACGTATGTTGTCTCGGTGACGTTAATATAAACATGTTGAGATTGTGCGAACCTGATGTCAAATATTTTCAGTCTATGCTCGACGCTTTAAATTTTACTCAAATAATTACTGAACCTACGCGTATAACACGAAACAGTGAAACTCTATTAGATGTGATTATTATTAGTAACAATGAAATTATTACTGATTCTGGGGTGAGACATAAACTCGCTGATCATGAACTAATATTTTGTAATTTAAATATCAAATCCCTTTCCGCTTTACCTACATCCAAAACAATTCGAAGCTTTCGTAATTTTAATGTAAATTTATTCCACGACGATATCCGTAGAATACCATGGCAACGAATATTTGTTATCAATAACATTAATGAAAAAATTGAATTTTTAAATACTAACCTAATTAATACACTTAATTTACACGCTCCATATAAAACAATAAACGTTAGTAAACCTAGCATTCCGTGGCTGACAGATACCATTCGAGTTGCAATGAAACTTAGAGATCAAGCCTTAGCTAAATATCGCCAAACTAAGTCTTGTAGTAAATGGGAGTATTATAAATCGTTACGTAATCATGTTAATCATATGCTTAAAACAGAGAAAAAGGCATATTTTCAGTTTTCTGCTAAAAATTGTAGTTCTAGAGAAATTTGGAATAAACTAAGAAATCTAAGCATTGACACAAAACCAAAAATTGAAATTCCACCACATTTAGCTAACTCTAATGCAATAAATAACTTTTATTTAAACTCTATTCCGATACTGCCACTATCGATTCTGATACGATAATGCAGTTTTATAAAACTAATAAATTAATTTCAAGTGAAATTGAATTTCAATTTAAAGTAGTGGATACTGAAAGTGTACTTAAAATTATTGATGATATTAAAAGCAATGCTACCGGCCATGAGGGCCTAAATATTGAAATTATAAAACTCTGCCTACCTATACTGCTCCCCTACTTGACTCATGTGATTAATTATGCGTTGCTTACAAATACTTTTCCTGACAGTTGGAAGAAGGCGGTAGTATTGCCATTACCTAAAACGTCAAATCCGGAAGAATTTAAAGATCTTAGGCCAATTAGTATACTGCCTGTTATGTCAAAGGTTCTAGAAAAAGTAATGAATTTGCAACTGCGAGAATATCTGAATGAAAATAAAATACTACCAGACATTCAATCTGGTTTCAGGCCTAATCGAAGTTGTTCGACAGCCCTGCTATATATCGTAGATGAATTGTTAACTGCTTCTGATCAAGGCAAAGTGTCGATCCTCACACTACTTGATTATAGTAAGGCTTTCGATACAATTAATCACCAAATTTTGCTTTCCATTCTTCACTACATTGGTTTGTCTACTTCTGCTGTCTCGCTATTGAAAAGTTACCTAACAGGGCGTATGCAATGTGTGAAACTTTTGGCAATGCATCCGACTTCTTACCAGTTGTAAAAGGAGTTCCTCAAGGATCTATTTTAGGACCCTTAATGTTTATAATATATACATCAAATTTTGGAAATCTATTAAAACCTGCAAACTAAAAATGTTTGCAGACGATTCTCAACTGCTATATTCGTTTACTCCTGATAATTATAAAGAAAGTGTAAGTGATATTAACAACGACCTCAATGCAATAAGCCTAGTATCACGACAGCACTCTCTAATTATTAATCCTCAAAAATCGGTTGTACTTTTGTTTGGGAAAAAAGATGTTGTTTCATTTTTATCTGATAAAATTAGCGTGACGATTGATGATATTCCTATTCCCATTAAGCAAGAAGCTAAGAACTTAGGTCTCATCATGGACAATACGTTCAGATATGAAAAACATGTCAATAACTCTATTAAAAAAAGCGTTCAAGCCCTAAAATTAATTTATCCTCACAGACACGATTTATCGACAGAAACTAAATCCTTGCTTTGCAACTCACTGGTTTTATCTAATTTTTCCTACTGCAGCGAAATTTATGGTTCATCCATTACCCAGGATGTTGCTAATAAAATACAAAGAGTTCAAAATTCGTGTTTACGCTTAATATACGGAATAAAAAAATTCGACCATATTTCTCACAAATTAACAGATTTGCGATGGTTAAATATGCAAAATAGGCGTCATTTACAATTTGCTACTCTTTGTCACAAAATTATTACAACAAAGCTGCCGGCTTACTTATATAATAAAATAACGTATAGGACTGATGTCCATGCCATAAATTTAAGATTCAAAGGTATAATATCTCCACCTTCACATAAAACGGCCTTATTTGAGCGTTCTTTTCAATACCAAATTTATAAAATCTACAATAATCTCCCTCCTGCGTTTAAGCTACTTAATTTAATTACACTTAAAGCTAATATGCGTGACCATCTTTATAAATTGCAGATAAGATAAAAATTGTAAATAAAAAATAACATTAATTAACAACATTTTGTGGACTACTAACATAGCATAATCACAGAATCTTTTATTTTAGTTTTTTAATTATTTTTTTGTTCAAACGTTTCTTTTTACTTTAGATGTATATTAGCATTTTTTATGAATTATATATTCTCGATTACTCCAGGGTTTAATGGAAGATCAAAGGTGGTCATCTACCTACTTGAATTAAATCCTTGCGATTTCTCAATTGTATGATACTTCAGTTATTTGTTTTGTATATAGTTCTGTAACCATTGAGAAATAAATTCATTATTATTATTATTATTATTATTATTTTGTTAGAATTCAGAAAATTCAGAACTCATGTTTACGCTTCATATTTGGAATACGAAAATATGAAAGAATTTCTTATAAGCTGAAAGATTCAAACTGGCTTAATATGAAAGAAAGGCGCTTCTTTCATTCTGCATGTCTTTTCCACAAGATCATTTTGAGTAAATCACCGAGTTACTTATACAACAAAATAAAGTTTAGAACCGACGTACATACTTTAAATATAAGATTTAAAGGAAAGCTGACTCCACCTCAACATAAGTCAGAATTTTTAAGCGATCGTTTTCTTACAGAATAACTAAATGCTATAATTCCGTACCAAATGTAGTAAAAGGCTATTGTACGTCAAAATTTAAAAAATTTATTTTTCAAAATTTTATGGATAAACATCAATGAATTAATTATTAGGGTCAAAATAACACACCTAGTAAATTGTTATGCCGGGGTCGGTAACTCAGTGATAAGCATCCTGACTACTGATTTAAGGGTCGTGAGTTCGATTCCCGGTCCCGGTGAGGTTTTCAAAAATAAAAAATGCAGATGAAAGCTTCCACAGAATGCCATCATTCGGAAGTGATGTAAAGCCGTGGGTCCCATGTTACTGCGATGTGTAGCATGTAAAAGATCTCTTGCTAGGGTTGGAACTCCTTAGTCTCGGCAAATTCTAAGTTGGACTTTGACCATATGACCATAGCAGTCGGTGTCTAAGGTACCTGGTACTTTGCATGCCTAGACCTTGTCCATTAACAAACAAACAACAAACAAACAAATTGGTATATCACTAAACACCATAGCTGTTTTGTGCGTAATATTTCGCCTGGATCGTTGGATTTTTTAAATTTTCGTTTCTTTTTGTTTTTCACCGGGTGAAGTGGAAGAACAGCGGATTGATCTGTTTTTCTATCAAGTTGAACTTCGCCCAAGACAATATTACGTTTTAGTCAACATTTTTTTGTGTAATTTTGTAATAGTTTAATACAGACCTTTATTATTATTATTAATATGCAATCATATAATGATCTACTACAGCGTTTCTCAAACTGGGGTCCGCGGACCCCCGGGGGTCCGCAAACGCAATCTAAGGGGTCCGCGAATTAAACCCGAAAAGAGCTATTATAGATCAATAGGAATATATAATGTATATAGATTTATATTACACACTGACGCAGATTTAAAAATTAGTTTTTTGCGCGGTTATTTTTGAACCATTTCATGCATGGTTTTCCACCCGGTAAAGTTCGACAAACCTCGCCAAATAACTGCACGTGCTCTTAATCGATAACGAAAACAAAGCAGTATGGTATGATGTATGATTTAGGCCTGTGTGTTATCGCTGACGTCTAGTACAGACAGGTACCGCTTTAGACAAAACCTAAAATAAATACGATGGATCAGTGGCTAAAATTTGGTTCATTGTTAAAACGTAAAAACAGTGATGGTGGCGATGGTGACTTGATCAACGAAAATGCCCCGTGTTCGAGCAAATCTGCCCAGCAAGAGGAGCCAAAACATAAAATACGCAAATGTCGCAGATATATCGAGGATTATTTATCACTGGGATTTACATATACGGGCTCCCAGGATGATCAACGACCCCAATGTGTGATTTGTTATGAAACACTATCCAACGAATGCATGAAACCAGCCAAACTTCGTCGACATTTAGAAACGAAACACAACGATTACGCTAAAAAGTCAGTCGAATTTTTTCAAAACAAACGTAGGGAATTGCTTGCAAGTAAGAAAACTATCGAGAAAACGGCACATGCCAGTAACAACGAAAATGCAGTCAGGGTTGAATCCAGGGGGGTGACCGGGGGGAAAATTCCCCCCCCGGGCAGTACAAGATTCCCCCCCCGAAACATTACCACTTCATATTCATGTTTTTTTAATCTATAAAAGAATGGCTGGATTGCGCGGGAGTAGGTAAAAATACCCCCCAGATGTTTCATTTTCCCCCCCGGAGTAATCAGTCTGAATTCAACACTGAATGCAGTACTTGCTTCTTACAAAGTGGCACTGTTTGTTGCTAAAAAGGGAAAACCACACACAATTGCAGAGGACCTAATATTGCCAGCCGCAAAAACAATGGTCAGTACTATGTTGGGAGATAAAGCTGCGAAAGAATTAGATTTAATTTCTCTCTCCAACGACACTATCAAACGCAGAGTCGATGATATGTCCACAAATATAAAGGAAGAATTAATTTCCCGAATACGTAAAGTCAGTACTATTCAATACAATTGAATGAAAGTACAGACATAGGCAATAACGCTCATTTACTCACGTTTATTCGGTATGAATTCGACAATAAAATTAACGAAGATTTCCTATTTTGCCATGCACTACCAACGCATACTACCGCCGATGCCATTTATAATAGTTTGAATAATTTTATAACAACAAATAACATTGAGTGGTCAAAATGTGTAGCCATCACTAGTGATGGAGCTCGAGCAATGTCGGGGAAAAATACTGGACTAGTTGCGCGAATAAAAACTGTGATGCCTACAGTCAAGTGGACTCACTGCTGCATCCATAGGGAAGCACTGGCTGTCAAAAAAATGCCACAGCATTTGTAGACAGCTCTGGATGAAGTGGTAAAAGTTGTAAACTTTATTAAAGCTCGCGCTCTTAATTCGCGCATTTTTAGTATCCTCTGTGAGGAAATGGGTAGTGAGCATCAACATCTTCTTTTGCATGCGGAAGTACGCTGGCTGTCCCGCGGGAAAGTACTTACCCGGGTTTTTGAATTGCGTGACGAAATACGAATCTTCTTCACAACAACAGAATTTCAGTTAGGGATACGTTTTAATGATTTTGCATGGTTAGCGCTGATAGCATATCTAGCAGATATTTTTACACATTTCAATGAGTTAAATTTGAGTCTCCAAGGGGCGAATGTAACTATATTTAAGGTTGAAGACAGAGTACAAGGGATGATAAAAAAAATAGAGTTGTGGACGCATCGAATGCGTAATCAAATATACGGGTCTTTCCCAACGCTCAGTGATTTTCTTGAAACATCTGATGATGAACTCTCTTTTGAAATAAGGCAAATTTTTATTCAGCATTTGGAGACTTTGAAACGCAACTTCAGGGATTATTTTCCTGTTCCCGATTCCAATAATGACTGGATTAGAAATCCATTTATTGTAAATTTAAAAGAGATTAAGAGCTTAACTATTGCTGAACAAGACACTCTTGCAGAACTGTCTTGTGATACCTCCCTGAAATTGATGTTCAACGAACATACTTTGACGGACTTTTGGTTACGACTGCGATTTGATTATGCAGAGTTATCACAAAAAGCTTTGATACATCTAATGCCATTTTGTACGACGTATTTATGTGAACGAGCGTTCTCTACACTTGTATACATAAAATCAAAATACAGAAATCGCTTAAAAAATGTAGAACCAGAACTACTTTTGAGCCAAACATTTCTGATCTTATTTCTGTAAAACAACATCATCCGTCACATTAACATTAAATAGTTATTATTTTGTATGGTTAAGAATTAACATCATTCCATTGTTATTATTTTTGTACGCCTGTATTGATACTACACATTCTATTAATTTTGTAAGTGTTCTTGTGTTTTTAATAGGTACTAGCCTTGTTTTACTAATAAAAATATAGAGCTCTCAAATATTATTTAATTTTAGTACCTGCACCTAATATAACAGCAAAGTAAACTGTTTTCAAGGTCACAGGGGTACATAAGTCATACACAGTTTATGGTCGATAAAATTGTATGGGGGTCCTCGAAATTTTTTAAGCAAATAAGGGGTCCGCCGATGTCTACAGTTTGAGAAACGCTGATTCTACTACATATACTTGATAAAATATAATGATTCCAATAATGCAATGAAGTTTGTTATGTCATCTACGTAATAGTATGATACATGAAATAAAAATTACGCGCTAACTTGACAACTTTGGCCCTCTCTACAAGTCGTAATTTTAGTCCAATATCAATTTATAATAGGCCAAATTGAAGCTATTTTCAACCTCTACAAGTTTGATAATGTCCACTTTTTCACTAAATAGAAAGAGAATTGAGACACAACTCCAGAAGCTCGAAAAAAAAATCTCGACCCTTTCACGCTCTCCTTTCGCGTTCGATATCTCGACAAATATCGCTCGTGCGCAAAAAAGTAATAGAACATAAATTGTAGAGCATTCAAAATTCTAAAAAATATGTCCACATTATTTTCACGTAGTGTTAACGGGAACCGATTTATCGCAAAAAAATCAAACGCACTCATTTATCAAGATGGCGGAAATGGCACACAGGAAATCTTGGTCGACAACTTGAAGTTAAGCTTTGCTGGACCTCACCAATACCCCAAAAAAGAAATTTCAAATTTCGCTTCACTTTCAAGCAAAACTGACATAGTGACTGGATCAACGAATTCGACTAAACATTAATATAAACAATATTTGTACTGTCATGTTCATAAAACACTCATAATAATGTTTTATTTGTGTCGAAACTATAGTTGATCCTTAGCAATTTTTAAAACTGCCCTTTCCTTATGTACGACATTTCCGTTTACATCATGTATTCTATGTTAATCAGCCTTTATTTAGTGCTTATTACTATTTTTAAATATTATTTTTGTAGTATATTAAATAAATAAAAATTTCAGCACACTCTACATTACAACATAGCTTATTTTGAATTGTATTGCCTCTCTCTCTGGCTAATTAGAATATGATTATTTAATTATGCTTTACTGTAATAAAGGTTTCTATATTTTATTCAATTGCAATGTACGAAAACTTATGCGCCGGGGCCGGCTAGCAATTTGCAGGGTTATACTAAATTTCAAATAAGAATGCAGTAGATGGCGCTCTGAACTCAAATTCAGTTTTACACTATGAAAATCAAGTTGGTGTGCCTGCTCGTGTTTTATAATAATTTCGTCCTATGCAGTTCAAATAAACGTTGTAGGTCAGCTTCTTTTATCGACTATTTACCGGTTTTCCTTTAATATTTTTATGATTCATAGCGACTGTCAAATTGACAATTTTGAAAAAATATTTGATTTTCAGATGGTTGTAATGATGACTTTGTTTTGGCCAATCACGGCCGTAGTTATGATTACTACTTAGTTTCAAGTACTGCATGCTTATTTGAAATTTAGTATAGGTTGTTACTTTCGCTCTTAATTGCGACAATAAGAGCACTTCCTCGGCAGCATACAGATGTCACCGTCAGCTCAGCGTAAACTTTCGTGGGCTGTAATTAAAAAATCGTTGATCCTAGAAATGTCGAGTTTCTACTTTTGTTCTGAGAATTTCTTTTTGTTTAACCCTTATTTAAGACAATCTTTTCGAAGCGGCTCATTTTTCTTTCGAAGAATTCTATTATTTTCATTTGGAATACAGACTTTAAAATGTGACTTATCGCTCCATATATGATACTGTGCTATTAGTGCTGAACCCAAAATTTTCGGTTTTTGGTGCATTTCAACCTATTATTACTTTGTAAATCCGTAATAATGGTTTCGATTTTGCCTGGTAGATTTTTAAAATTTTATTGATAGTCTACATTTAATGAAAACTGTTCAACCCACATTATAAAGTCCGTAATTAACTTTTTGAAACGTTCTTAATGAAGCACTTTCTAACATCACTCCTCAAGTTAATTTCCCTGATTTCTAGCAATTTCAGCTGTAGTAGGGCGACGGTTCCTTCTAATTACTTTTGTTAAAACGCAGTAATCTGCTGGCGGAAATATTGATGGGCGTCGATGATATTCCGAATGGTTGATCGTGATGAAGCGAGTTCTGCTGCAATGTGATAAACAGATTTACCGTTATTCGATAAATTAATTATTGCTTTTCTTAAATCCGTCGATAAGGGTTTTCCACCATCCGTGATTATGGCGAATTAAAGTATGTTATTTGGAATTGTTTTCATGGGTTATTTACAGTTGCCAGAACACGTTAGGGGCTTTGCCATTTAATGACTCTTGCCTGACGTTAACTCGTACAAGGCAACACGTCAAACACTAATAAAGCAAATACATATATAATTGGTTAAACAAATGGTTAACACATAACAATGCTTAGGAACACATATAGGGTGACTCGATGCCCATAGCGCTTAAGAGCGTATTTCTTGGACAATTTTAAGTCGAAAGTGCCTTATACACTTTTGTCCAAAACTCAATAGTTAAGGGGTTATGGGCAATATTAAATTTAACAAAAGTGTGTAGAATAAAGTAAAGAGCATGTTGAATAAAGTAATGTAATGTTTTATTAATTTTTTTATTACTAACGCAAGTTTAATTAAAGTTTTGGTTCAAAATGTCCTCCCGCTGCCTCACAACACCTTCTGGCTCTTCTAATAATTGAAGACGTAGCTCTCTGAAGAGTATCTGGGTCGTCTCGTAAGGATGCAGCTGCGGCCATAATATTTTGAATTAACTCATCTCTGGTTTGTGGTGTATTTGAGTACAATAGACTTTTCATGTGTCCCCAAAGATAATAGTCGAGAGGGATCAGGTTTGGTGACCTCGGAGGCAAGAAAACTGAACCTCCTCTTCCAATCCACCTGTTAGCAAAGTTGTTATTTAGATGGTGATGCCATCCTGTTGAAATCACATGCCAACTCTGTTCTGAAGTAGAACATCCTTTATTAATCCTGGCAACTCGTTTTGTAAAAAAATTAGATAATGCTCGGATGTTAAACGTTCTTGAAAACTTGAAATACGAAGGGCCCAATAAGAAGATTATTAAGAACACCACACCAAATATTCACCGAAAAGCGCTGTTGAAAATGCGTTTCCCTGGTTTCAAAAGGGTTTTCAAGTGCCCATGAATGTGAATCTCGGGTATTTGTAATTCCATCTCTAGCAAACGTGGCTTCATCCGTAAACAGAATTTGTCCACAAAGCTGTTGGTGTGCAATGTTGAACCGATTGTATGTGATATGGGTACAAACCAAAATTGTGTAATGTTCTCCACACTTTCATTCGACTAACATGAAAACGATTAGATATTCTTCGTACGCTAGTAGAGGGACTATTTTCGATCATATTAAGAATAGCTTCTTCTTCGTCAAGTTCTTGCTGTATGGGACGTTCCGCAGTAGCTTTAGGAAAATTACCTTTGTTTGTCAAATGACAATGCACATTGCTGAACACTTTCTTATTTGGTATTCTTCGATCAGGAAACTGATATTCCCGCATTGATGCTTTTGCATTTCCGTCACAGTATCCGTAAATAAAGTGAATATCGGCATATTGTTGATTTTAAAACGTAGCCATAGTAAATTAATCTTAAAATAACAACGTCAAAGAATAAACAATGCCACCATAACAATACGACAAAGCAATTATTTACATGTCCTACAACAGTTATTTACTATTAAATTTAATATTCCCCGTAACTACAATATAACAAAACAATTACATGGCCTACCAGATTGACTTACTGTTAAATTTAATATTGCTCATAACTCCTTAATTATTGAGTTTTGGACAAAAGTGTATAAGGCAGTTCCGACTTAAATTGTCCAAGGAATACGCTCTTAAGCTATGGGCATCGAGTCACGGGATACCCTGTATAATAGCGATTGCTTTTCCTGAATCTTTCCGTTTAATTAAAAAAAAATCTTTCATGGAATATTCTAAGCGACATTAAATACATTGTTCTTTGATCATAACATTCTCGATGTTTTTGTCCTTTTTTCATCTATACCTTTTCCAATTTGTATTTAAGAAAAGATCAAATTAGTTTCAGAAACTTATAAGTGTATTTAAAAGGTATAAGTTGTATTTCAAGTTAGTCAATTGAATTTCAGAAAGTCTGAACTTTATTTCAGAAAGCGTATTTCGCAAAAAGTCGATTGCAAGAGTATTTCAGAACGCGTTAATTTTATAACAGAAAGCACTATAGTGAATACATACAGGGTGTTTAAAAAATACGTTCGGATATTTTACCCACTTATGCATCTCACCAATACAAGCAAAACAGTCTTAATAAACATGGGTCTGGAAACCCCTCGTTTCCGAGATACAGAGTGTTAAAGCTTTAAAAAAAATCTGGCCGCTCCTGGAATAAATAATTTAAATCTAAGTATGCTAAAACATGATCCTTAATAGCATCAATAAACCTTAAAAGTTTCACTAAAGTCGGTTGATGGGTTTTTGAAATATTGGAGCATTTTAGTTTTGGTCCTAATAGGTCTAGAGGGGTGCAAAAACATGGATTTAATTTTTTCTTCAAAACGAAGCGAGATAAGAAAAAAAATCAAGAGACAAAAAAATTGCATTTTTAGTTGCTTTATTAAAAAAGTATATTAAAATTGCAAAAAATCTGTTGGGCGTTATTTTTTTTGTGAAAAAACCTAATCGCCCATATGGGCACGCCTCTGGAAGCACTGGATTAACTCAAATATGTTCAAACTATAAAAATTTCATTAAAATCGCCCAAACACGTTTTTTAAATAACAATAAAAAACTGCTTTTTTTGAAAATCTTAACACCCTGTATCTGTATGGATTTTTTTGTTTGGATTGACAAGATCTATAAGTAGGTAAAATATCCGAACGTATTTTTAAACACCCTGTATAGACATAAAATATGTTCTATTTTACAGTAGACGAAAAAATGGAAACCGATATGATCGACTTCCGGGATAGGATCGTGGTGAGATAGAAAGACGTGGTCGAACCTGAATGGAAATAACAGAAACCTACATAAACAGAAACAAGTATAAAAATCTGTAAAGGGCTTTACACGAAACTTTTTTTCGCAAGTGCGCGCAGCGAGCACTGCACATTGCTATCTGTTATAACTGCGGTGCGCGGCAATTGCTACACCTTTCAATCTTCTTTAAGATATTCACACTATAGCTGTGGTTTACATTTTCGTAAGGGGTAAAAACCCCGAGCTATAGTCTGTTCAGTAAACGTAAAAACACAAAGTGGCCTATGATTTCCAAAATTTCATGAGTGTAATTCCAGAATTAATCTTTGTTTAGGAGTGTACTAAAAAGTTACTAAAACAAATAGGTTAAGAGTGTGACATTTGTCCCATCTGTCATAAACGATGTAAATAACTAATATTAAGGATATACTGTAAATAACTAATATTAAGGATATACAAATACTGTGTTGGATGCTATTGACGTAGCGTTTATTAATAGGTATTATTATTATTTATAAAACTTTATGTCAGAATTTCTAGAAAAATATTTACTTTAACAGTGACAATGAGAAATATTAATTGTCATTTTTAAATTCAAATCCGCTTGTACAGGTGTGAAACTCTTTGCAAAACAAAATACAGAATCCCTAGTACAAAAATGACATGCACATGCTAACTTAAAAAAAAGTTGTTCCTGAAATCGTCAAGAAAGCGGGCCATGTCAACACTCAGTTTGATCTTGAAAGTGTCACTTTGCAAGACTAGTCACTTTTGAGATTTTTGCAAGGCTAGTCATTTTTACTTTACAACACCCAGGTGACCGGTCACCTTCACCATGCACCTTGCTTCTATTTTTTAAATTTTAAAGATGTCGGAGAGAAAATCAAATCCTCCAGCTTCCTTCAAGACTCTTTTTATTTGCAGAAAGGCCTAGCACATACAATATAAAATAGTTTTGGTAGTGTTGTTCTTTGTTAAGCCGTTGTCACTATAAGCAAGGGAATGATTTAATAATACGAAAATCGTTGTCGTAAACCATTTTAAATATTAATAAAACTAAAGATTTCGTCTTGATCCACATATATTTTAAAAAATTCTCGAACGTTTTCGGCTTATGCCATCTTCAGGGGACGTTCTACAAAATAATTGACAATGAAACAAAATTTATAACAAACCAAAAATGACTTACAGTTAACAAACACACAAAATCACAAATAAACAGCACAAACTCGTTACAATTGCCACGGTGGGTTGACTAGAACTGGCAATCAAATACGGTGGAACATGGGCGCCGATAAAAGAAAAATTGTGAAAGGCGAAAAAGGACCCCATTAAAAAAACTCAAAGGATCGGCAAACTTTTGAAATACTCCGATCCTGCAAATATTAATTGATCGTTTAAATTGACCTGTGACTTATTAGACAAAACGATCTCCAAACACTCAGCAATGTTGAGCTTCACTCCTTTATCTAAATAATGTAAGATTCTACAAAAAGACTCCCTATCGAAATTATTGTGAGAGTCGCGTATTTACAGACACTTTATTTTAAATTTTATCTAGCTTATTTTAGGAAGGACGTTTGTTTATTTCAGACATTTTATTTCTAGGGCGTACATTTGTTTATTTTAGGCATTTTTATTCTTAGGGCGTACTTTTGTTTTATTTCAGGCGTTTTAGTTTAGTGCAATGATAATCTGTAGCTATAGATGTGTTTTGTGTATAAAATAAGTGGAAAATTATATCATATAACGGAAGCTTTCGTTTTGTTTGTTTTGCTTGCAAGCTGTAACCCAATACTGACACAGCTGTGGGTCGCCCCGGCTAATCGAAAAATTCCTATATTAGATTTATGAGCGACTATGACCCGAGGTCGAAAGGAATTTGAGAACATCCAGGCCCAACCGCCGGCTAAATTAGCTTGGGAAATTTATTGGTCTAGGATTCAAAACACGTGGCCCACGTGTCAAAAGGAGATCCTGGGAAAATATTTAAAAATGCGACGGAAAAGGAGTAAAACTCGCCGCGAGGTTTGGAGCTGAAACGGCCAATCGAAATCAAGTCTCCATAGCAAAGAAATTTAGATTTCGTTGGCATTGGCGGGCGTCCCACGGAAAAGGAAGGAAGGGGACTGCGAAAGATTGCATAAAACACTCGGCACAGAAGGAAAGGGGAGCAGAAGAAGCACGAAGCCTGGGGCCGATGCTAGTTCGACTAGTAACCCAAAACAACATCACGACAACTTTGCACTTAATTAACACCTTACTCTATTTGGTGTAGCGCCAACTGGTATTGCGAAATGCAGCTAGGACTTTCGTTAATCGGTGGACGTTAGTCACCAACTCTTGTCTTTACTTCCCTCGTTAGCACGCAAACTGGCACAGCAAGGCCTCCTCTTTGGTCTTGTTTGTAAGTGAGCGTTGTGTAACCACTCTTTGTCTTTACTTCACCCGTTAGCACACCAACTGGCACAGCAAGGCCTCCCCTTTGGGCCTTGTTTGCAGGTGGGCGTTGCTTAACAACTCTTTGAAAATGTCAATGACCAATATCATCATGTAAATAACATTTTGCAATACAACCTAAGCATAGCTTTCTCAAACAAAAAATCTAAAAAGGTTAATAAAAACGCTCGAGCGATATGGATAACCAAAGGCATATTGGTGTCGTCAAGTAAGCTTAAAGAACTGTATTTGATAACACTAACAGGTAATAGAGAAAGTGCCGAATATTACAAAAAATATAAATCAATTTATCGTAGGGTAATAGCAGTAGCAAAAAAGATGTACTTTAGTAGACTAATGGTAAATTCCTCAAATAAAAGCAAAACCGCCTGGCGAATTATTAACAATAATGAAAAAATAAAACAGTCAAAAATTGAAATTGATGTTTCGAATAATAGTATCACGGACGAAGCAGAATGTGCAAACTGCTTTAATTATTATTTTAATACGATGACTGATTCACTAACAAAAGGTCAACCAACTGGTATTCCTAATTTAAAAATTATGCAGAATACAAATTCTTTTTTCTTTTCGCCAACTACGGAAACAGAAGTTGTGGCAATTATAAACTCGTTAAAAACTTCCAATTCTACAGGAACCGATGAAATAAGTTCAAAGCTGTTAAAACAGTGTGCAAATGAAATTAGTGTTCCACTTACCGCTATTATAAATAATTCCTTAAGGACAGGAATATTTCCACATCAATTGAAAATCGCAAAGATCACTCCGTTACATAAAAAAGGAGCACACAATAAGTTAGAAAACTATAGGCCAGTCTCAATACTATGCAGTGTTTCTAAAGTGCTCGAAAAAATTGTCGCAAATCGTGTAATAAGTTTTTTTAATAAGCATAACCTTTTTAATAATAACCAACATGGTTTCAGAAAAGGTCGATCGACCTCCACGGCAATAGCAGACTTCCTTAATAGATTGTACTCTGACATAGATAGTGGAAAATCATGTTTAGGAATATTTTTAGATTTAAGCAAAGCGTTCGATCTGGTAAACCATGAAACACTGCTCGATAAACTTTACCGCTATGGAATAAGGGGAATAGCTTTGAAGTGGTTCAGGAGCTATCTTGAGGATAGAAAACACAATGTGGATATAAATGGCAAAAAATCTAGTCTGCTGAATTCAAAACGAGGTGTTCCTCAAGGTTCAGTTCTTGGGCCACTTCTATACCTAATTTATGTTAATGACATATCGTTTGATGGTATGATAATGTTTGCAGATGATACGTCATTGATAGTTAGTGATAAACAAACATATCATGTATCTATTTGTGCTAATCAAATGCTAAACTGTGTAACTGATTATTTCACAACAAACTATTTATATTTAAATAATGAGAAATCTGTACTTATAAATTTTAATGTCTCTAGCATAGAAAATAGATTTAGCTACCTAATAAAAGCGGAACGAACTAGTGTTAAACAGGTTACGCAGACAGTATTCTTAGGTATTAAGATAGATTTCAAATTAAAATGGTCCCAACATATACAAGACTTGTGTAAAAAAATTGCTACATACTGCTTTGCATTAAAAAAACTGAGAGAGGTTGTAAATATAGACATATTAAAAATGTACTATTTTGCCTACCTGCACTCATCAGTAAGTTATGGTATAATTGCTTGGGGCACATCTCCAGAATGTAATAGGATTTTTAAAATGCAGAAGAGGGCAACTAGATCAATGATGGGAGTAAATGCGAGAACCAAATGTAAACAGTTATTTATCAAATTGAGTATAATGACGGTTCCGGCAATCTACATATACGAGCTACTACTATATGCTAAACGACAACTGGCAAATTAAAAAAAAATACAAGATAACCACAATTATTGGACAAGGCAAAATTTTACATTGGAAATACCTAAACATAGAACAACTACCTACGAAAATAGTTCAAAATATATGGCCATAAGCACCTACAATAAGCTGCCAAATAATTATAAATCCCTAGATTATAAGACATTTAAGAAAAGTATTTTTAACCTGTTGGTAAATAGAGCATATTACTGCCACAGTGAATTTTTAAATGACACTATTTGAGTTTATATGTACTAAATGTAACTTGTAAATTTATCGTTGACTATGTCTATTTACTATCATGTATCAAAGAGACAAATAAAATTATCTTATCTTATCTTATCTTTGTCTTTACTTCTCTCGTTAGCACGCAAACTGGCACAGCAAGGCCTCCTCTTTGGCCTTGTTTGCAGGTCGGCGTTGCGTAACAACTCCTTGTCTCTCTACTGTCTCACTAACACCACCAGGCTTTTCGTAACAAGTTGACGGCCGGCAAACGGCCCATTGGCGTTAGGCAAATAATTGTAAGTGCAGTGTACTGTTTACTTTGTCCTAATAAATAACCATCGCTTGACCTGTTGTTGTTTTCTTTGGTGTAAAAGCTGGAGGTCGCCAGCCCCTATAGGCCTATACGAACGGAGTGAAAACAGTAAATAACTGTAACTGTCGTCGAAGCACCCGCCGAAAACAGTAAAAAAATCACACAACGTAGGCCTATAAACAAGCAACAGGTAACCAGGGTGTGCACCGTTACAGAAAAGTGGTGCCGTGACCAGGATAGGGGAGTAATAACAGGGGGCGAAAGCTGAAATCAACAATGTCAAATAGTGCCGATGGAAACTTGGAGGCGCGAGATATCGAGCCAGATATATTGCCGGCCGATACAGCCGGCGAAAGTGCTGAAATAGAGGAACATGAAGTACCGACGCCGGAAACACTATTGGTGCCGACTTGGTTCTTTCATTGGAGCCGGGCCCAACGCGCCTTGGAACAAGAAAGAAATCAAAATTTAAATGAATTCATGACCGCAGTGATCAGTTCTTTAAATGAAATAAAGGCCGCGGAGGGCTCCGGTTGCAGCACGGCCGCCTCACATACGAGGGGAGGTCAAGAAAGCGCCGGTACTAGTCTGACTGGCGCGAACATAGTACAACAAAGCCAGCCCGAAAAGCAAAATAATGTCAAGGAGCCGCATATGGCGAATAACGCCACTGCCGCGTGTGCGGAAGTCCCGGCGTATGCCTGGGAACGCTCACTCAGGGCCGCGCCGCATATTTTGGTTGCCTGTGTGCGGGTATTTTTTGTTGCCCCTAACTCTAGTAGTACTTTCAAAAGTAAAAAAAACTTCAAACTCACAAAGAAATTTCTTATATTAAAATACAGAATAAAAATATAAAATAAAATACAAAAGAAAAAAAAATAAGTTTATAACAAACCTTAAGAAGTTTAATACATAAATAAAATGGCTGAACTTTTAACAAAATAACAGTAAATATAGGCACAAACATATGAGTAGAATAAATTGTATTTACAAGAACTCAACGCGCCTGGTTTTTATTTCCGAAAACTTTTTTATAAATTCATGAAGTTGTAGTTGCTCGGCATGTTCATGTTCTATTGAAATTGTAACCATATTGACTAGTCTAGTTTGGGTCATGGTGGTTCTCAAATAATTTTTTATAATTTTGAGTTTTGAAAATGATCG
Organism: Agriotes lineatus; assembly: GCA_940337035.1. Lineage (NCBI taxonomy): Eukaryota > Metazoa > Arthropoda > Insecta > Coleoptera > Elateridae > Agriotes > Agriotes lineatus. Next base: position 51,740 of record CALNHX010003146.1, on the reverse strand, counting down.
TTCGCCTGATGCTACTGATATAGGCAAAGTTAGTAAAATTCTTAGCGCAATCACAGTGTTAGGAAACGTACTGAATAAACTGTTTTCTAAAATATATTCCAGTACGTTAAAAGCAGTCATACTAGGTCTTAGCATATTGTTTTTTGTACGATTAACTTGATAAGAGGCGTCCACGAATGGGGCCCCCAATTAATCCACTGCGAATTCCGGTTCAATGGGATTGCCGGGAACTGCCACTTAATAACCCTAACTTGGGTTCAGTTAGTTGTTGGAGTGAAACAAGACTTAACAAACACGAGTATATTGATTAACAACGATTACAAACGTCACTGATGGACCGATGGTATTTTACAAAAGCTTCAACTGTTGTGACACGCTTGGATTGGCCACGCGAAAATAGCGAATTGCGCGTAACCGTAACACAAAACAACCTGGAAACGTCTTTACCAGGGAGTTAGACCGAAACGCAAACTAGCACAAAGCATAGCTGAACTTGCTTCCTCGAGGCTCTGAATCTAACTCACTCTGAATTTACAACGAGCCGAACTCGCCAATTCAAGGAGGGGCAAGCTCAAACACTATTGGCTGAGGCGATCCTGCGTAGCCAATCGGAGCGTCGCACGTTATTTAGGAAAAATGCTTATTCTAAGAAACCTTAATGCTAAGCTCTCTCAATGAGGCAATTGAACGAAATCCATAAACCCATGATTCCCAAATATGCTAAGTCGGCTTAAGTTCTAGTAGAAAATGTATCCATCCGCTTAAAAGCCATTAAGAGAAGCTTACAAATTCCTTTCCAACATTAACAGAGGCAAACAAATACGGCAAGATGCAAATTTGACTTTACCACGACCTTTGAATGAGATAAAACAGTTATGACTTGAATTACATGATTAATTATAATCAAGAAGGTTTTGATGCACGCATCTGTGTGAATCAAACACATATACTTCAAAACATTTATTTCTTGGTAAAGTTCTAGGGCATCAATGTCCGTTTCATTTCTACTACTGTCAGACGGTTTTAGTTGTAGGTCTTTGCAGTTATTTAAAATGGCTTCATCTTCAACTTCTTTTAAACCGTGCACATTATAAAGAAAATTAAACATGCTACTGTGTTCTTTTATTAGGTCAAATCTATTATTTAAGGAACTTAAAGCCGTGTCTATTACAATCAAATAAAAATTAATTTTGAAATTTAATTCGGGAGTATGCACACTTTCATCTGAATGTTCATACTGAAATTGGGTTTTATTTTTTCTTCGTCGCACAGTGAAATTATCGAGAAATGAATTTCAGGAAGTTGAAATCGCAAAGGTAAAACTGCATCAATTCTACTCTCCCACCTTGTTTGCGATATAGGCTTTAATGTTAAACTTTGTATGTGAGTTTCTAAAACTCCCCATCTTTGTGTGGACGAAGAAAAAAATACAAACAGCTCTTGAACTGTATTAAAAAAACCAACAGTTTCGAAATTGATTTTTGCAGCGTCATTAACTACAAGGTTCAGACTGTGTGCTGAACAGGGCACGAGGATTGATGTTTAAAATTTTTTTCTGTAAACCGTTGTGAACCCCTCGCATATTCGCTCCATTGTCATAATCTTGACCACGCATGTTGTAAATGTTTAAATTTAGATCCTCCAATTTTACTATAACAAATTCACTTAACCCTTCACCTGTCGAATTTGTAATAGGGCAAAAACCTAAGAAATGTTCATGGACTTCTACCTTTCTAGATGTGGTGTTTAGTTTTACGAAACGAATGATTATCGTTAATTGTTCCGTGTGACTAGCATGGGGTGTGCAGTCTAATATTAAAGAGAAATATTTTGACTCTTGTACCATTCTCAAAATAGATTCTTTTATTTCATTTGACAATAAATTTAGGATTTCGTTCTGAATTTTGTCGCCCAGACAAGTAGGCATATATTTCAAACTTTTTGAAGTTTTAATTCGTCTTACGTGGGCTGACATAGTAGCATCGAATTTAGACACCATTTCAGCAAGTTTTAAAAAATTCCCGTTATTGGCATCAAAAAATTAATTTGATTTTCCACGAAACGCGAGATTTTGACGAGCCAAAAATTGTATGAAGTATATAATTCGTTCTATCACGTCATACCAATGTTTTTTTTTCAATGTTATAAACTTCTTGTTGAATTTTGTCTATAGTTGTTTGGGTCTTAAATGCTTTTGCTAGTTTTATCCATTTGTTGCAATTTTTAATGTGTATTGAACTTTTTTCATGCCTGTATAATATCAACGATAAATGTTGCAAGTCAGCTGAACCTTCAGTGACTAAAGTATGGCTTATGTTCTCTGTAAATAATTTACAACAAAAACAAAAATCTGAAGTTTTTAATACCGAGTACAATAACCAATTTCTTTCGCATTTCTCGCCATTTGGCAATGTCCTATAATAACATACGTCAGAAAATTTGCGTCCCTTCTCATCGGCAGGATAGGTACGTTTTTTTACTTGCTTAGGTTGATTTTGTACCAAGATTTGAATAGAGTTATTTGATAAATTATCTGGCCACATACCAGGATCATCACTTATTATATCTTCGGCAAGTTCGGGTGGGAAAGGGGCTGTTACATGCTGATGAATTTCCTCTTGGCCATCTCCTAATTCTTGCTCAGTTTTTTCTTCAATGTCTTCAGAGGACTCTTGCTCGGCTTTACTAGTAGATGTAGATGGTTGCGGGTGTTGTAATTTCAAATATTTTTCTAATGCCCCAGCTTGTTTTTCTACATTTTTCCGTTTTTCTAGTTGCTTTTTTCTATGTTGATAACCAGATTCTTGTTTTCTCGGCATTGTTCAGCTGCAGTAATTAAATGTCTGAAAGCATAACAAAGTAAAGAAATGAGAAAAAATTTAAAACGAATTTCAGCCCCGAATAAAAAGAATTAAAAAATTGAAAATTATTTGATTACTTACATTTTTCGCTTTTGTCTCCGTACTACTTCTATTGCAACACTTAACACAACTTGCACACTTTATCACTTGAATGCGGAAATGACAATGAACCTAAGAGAAATAGAACTAAAAATAAATCGAATTGCTGCAGCCAAAACAGTAATAAATAATCGTTTTAAAGATTCGTACGTGCTTAATATTTATTTACAAAGTTTTCGGGTGTGTGATCACATTTATCAAGATAAGACGGATCGGTTTACATAATCAACTCGGTAGGCATGACATTTTATTTTTCGCTCTTTGATAATTTTTATTAGATAGGGAGACTCAGTAATAGAAGAGTAAAACATATCGAATTCCCTTCGTGTTGCCCCTAAACGGACTGTTGCCCGTGTGCGGTGCACACACCGCACACTGGGGCGGCGCGCCCCTGCGCTCACTGCTGTTGGCGACGCTCCCCGAGAAGCCCGTATTTAGCGACAACGTTTCCAAGAACCCCCTCGACTTCCTAGACGAACTGCAAATTTATTGCAGGCGTCTGAAATTAAACGGGCAGGAGCAGCTGCAGGTGGCGCTTGAATGTCTGCTGGGCGGCGCCCGCTTTTGGAAGGCACTGTATGCAGACAGCTGGGATACTTTCGAAGACTTCAGGCGCGATTTCCTGAATACGTTCTGGGGCGAACGAGAGCAACGCAAAATTCGAAATCAGATCAGTACCTCGCGCTGGGATCCCAGTGGAAAACAAACAATGCTAACGCATTTTGCCTACTTTGTTAGCCAAGCGCGTCATATGATACCACCGGTCGCCGAGGCAATGTTAGCGGCCGACATCATGCGCCATTTTCCGGAACCTATACGCGCTCTCTACCAATTGCAATCAGGCCGAAACATAGCTGAAACTGCCGAATTCCTGCGTAGGCAAGACGCAATTAAAGATGACCGCATTACTGCATGTCCAAACACTAGCCGCTATCGGAACGCGCGTGATGTAAATGCTATCGAAATTGGGCCACCAGCCGCGAGCACTTATCATAAGCCCGGCTTTAGACTTTGGCAACAATTTTCAAGCCGACAAGTTCGACGCCCGCGTGCTTCAACCAGGTGGGTAAGGGCCGAGGTGCCGGGAAGTCCCGTTACGCAGGCACATGTCGCCAAGGGTCAACGGCCGGGAAACCCAAAGCGGGCGGAGCGGGACTAAATCGCTTCGCCCAGGGCGGTCTACTAAGGGCGCACAGGAATGCGCTACTGTTTTCAGGCGCCGCCATAAAACTCGGACCGATCAGGATGGCGCTTAAATTTCCAGCTGCCGTCGAAGCAAAGGACTGCTACCGGGACGTATCCAGGAGCGGCCGACCCTTCTGTAGTTATAATAAGCCACTTAACGCCGGCCGCGCTCAGGAGAATTTAACAGTTAAAGGCCTACAGGAGAAATGCAAACCAGTGGCGACGTGTGAGGGATCCTTGGGAGGTACTGTCGTAGGACTAACTGCCGTTATATTATCAGTACATCGACAAGCAACCTCTTTGGAAAATGGCGCCAGAACCGATTCACGACCTTTGCCGGAAATCACAGTTTTACTACCTGATGGGAAAAATATTGGAGCCCTCATCGATACTGGGAGCGAAATCACCTGTTTAGCTGAAAATGAATGGGCGCTTATCGAAGCGGCCGCGCCACATATAAATTCTTTGCCAGTACCCTAGTTACAATTGCGAGGTGCGGTGGGGAAGCCTACTAGCCCCGTGAAGCTGCAAGTGCTGCTGCCCGTGGAGATTCAAGAGAGGCGAATTCACATCCCCTGTTTGATAGTGAAAAATTTAATTAAACCGATGATACTGGGGGCGGATTGGTTGGCCAGGCACTCCGCCGTCATCAACTTTCATAAACGGACGATTAGTTTATTGGAGAGCTCGAACCACGTGCTACAAGTCCATTTCAGAACAATAGTCCCAAATGGCGACGAATGCGTGGCCCACGCAGCGGCAATAACAGCACCTCGCGTATCTACTACGCATGCTGCGCTTGAAACTGGGGAGGCGTTAAGAGAGGCTGTCGCAAGGGCGCCCTTGGACGAACAACAAAAGGACAAGTTGCTGGAAACACTTATGGACTTCCGTCCTGTGTTTTCCCGACGGCCGGGGCTAACACGACTGTATGAGCATGCCATTAAAATGCACGACGAAACACCTTTTGTGAAAAGGCCTTATCCAGTTCCATTTTCGCTTGGGCCAGCAGTGGAAACAGCCATACAGGAAATGTTAGAACTAGGCATTATTCAGAGAGCCGCGCCGCCGTTTTGCAGCCCGCTGACGGTAGTCAAAAAGAAAAATAAGGATGTCAGAATATGTCTAGATGCGCGTCTGCTAAATGAACGGATGGTGGCGGACTGCGAAACGCCACCACCAGCTGAAGAACTACTACAGCGATTTCATGGAGTCAAATTCATGACTTCTATTGATCTGCGTTCCAGTTATTATCAAATCCCCCTCACTGAAGCTTCGAAGCCGTACACAGCGTTTCTATACAATGGCCGGACGTTCGTCTTCAACGTGTTACCCTTCGGTTTAAAAACAGCTGTGGGCAGCTTTTCGAGAGCGATGGACGTCATCTTAGACCCCGAGGTGCGCGAATTTGCGGTGAACTACATAGATGACCTATTGATTGCGTCTCCCAACTTTGAAGACCATTTGGGGCACCTACGACGGGTACTGCAACGCCTACAGGCGGCTGGGCTAACAATCAATCTCGCTAAGTCCAACTTCATCCAAACTGAAACTAAGTTTTTGGGACATCTGCTGACGACGAGCGGAGTGAGGCCCGACCCTGAAAAGATACGAGCCATTATAAACTTCCCGGCGCCACGGAAGCAAAAACAACTGCGGGCGTTCCTCGGGCTCTGCAACTACTACCGCCGCTTTTCACAAGCATACAGCGACACCACCCGCGGGCTGACGCAGTTGCTGAAGAAGAACGCCAAATGGCGCTGGGGGGACGCCAAGAACGAGACGTTCGGCCGTGTGAAAAAAATGTTTTTAGACTCTATGATGCTGACACATCCTAGGCCGGACCTGCCCTTCTACTTGCAGACAGATGCGTCTGGGTACGGGCTCGGGGCAGAACTCTACCAGCTGTCAGATGATGCCGAAAATGGGGTAATCGCGTTTTCCAGCCGCTCCCTGAACGACGCCGAGCGCAGGTATACGACGACCGAGAGGGAACTGCTCGCGATAATTTTTTCATTAAAAAAAATTTCGGACGTACTTAGTGGCGTCAAGATTTATCATCCGAACCGACCATAAGGCGCTGGAGTTTTTGCGACAATGCCGGCTACTCAATGACCGCTTAACCAGATGGATCCTAATACTGGACCAGTTTAACTACGAGATCAAATATGTAAAGGGCAAGGATAATATTGCTGCAGATGTATTATTCCGATTCCCCACCGCTGGAGCCGGAGTAGGCATACAAGAATTAAGGGAACCCATAATTGCTGCATTCCAGACACAATACTGCAAGGATTTGGGCAAAAAGCTGGGCCATTTGAAAGCATTACAAAGACAAGACCCGGAACTGGAGAAAATTTGGCAGGCCCTGGAAAATGCCACACTTGGGGGGGTTACAGCCATGGCACGGAAGGCACAACAATTCAAGGTTGTGAACGACGTGCTAGTATATCAAATGGAACAGAATAGTCCAGAGAGGCTGGCGATTCCAAGATCGATGGTGCGCGACCTCGTGCTGCAACACCATCAAGAATTTTGACATTTTGGCGCAGGAAAAATCTTTGCCGCTATCAAAGCGAGCTTCTACTGGAAGGGCATGTATCGTGATGTCCGGAGGGTCATTTCAACCTGCGACTTGTGCCAAAAGACGAAGTGCAGCAACCAGATCATGCGCGGCTTGATGAACCCAGTTATGGCGAGTCCAGTTAGGGAACTCGTGACCGCAGATTTCTATGGACCGTTGCCCACGAGTCGGGGAGGCGCCACCTTCATACTAGTGGTACTCGATGTATTTTCCAAATATGTGGCACTGTATGCCCTACGCCGTGCCACCTCGAGAGCAGCTGCCAAATGCATATTGGAACAATTCTCCCAAGTAATAAAACCCGCGACGATCCTAACCGACCATGGTTCACAGTTCACCTCAATGGTATGATCGATTGCAACAGGCGGGTATTAGAACTACACATTCCTCGATAAGGCACCCGGCTTCTAACCCGGTCGAACGCGTGAATAGGGAGCTTGGCCGCATGTTCCGCGCGTACTGCCACCAAAAACACATTACTTGGGCCTGGCAGTTGAAAAACATTGAAAGCTGCTTTAATGCCGCGCCGCATTTTAGCACTGGCTATTCACCATACGAGGTCATACACGGGAAACAACCACAGCTGCAACTGTACCGCCTACTCAGGAGGTTCCTTCCACCTCGCCGCGAACTGACTTTGAATCAAATACATGAAGCAGCCACGAAAAACTTGCTGAACAGCGCGGAAATGCGGAGAAAAGTATTCAATAAAAAGGCCAAGGACATTCGTTTTGCTGAGGGAGATTTGGTGCTGCTCAAGTCTAACCCAATTTCAAGTAGCAATAAGAAAGTAACGGCCAAATTCCACTTGCTATATGAGGGGCCATTCAAGGTATCGCGCGACTTGGGTAACAATGTTTACACCATAGTACACATCGAGAGCGGTCATAAGAAGGGATCGTATAACGTGGAAAACCTCAAACGGTTCTACACGAACGCCGTCCTGGCTGCAAGGGCTGTCAATCTGTTAATTTATGGCAAGCCCAGATACGAGCTTGTGGCCGCTTGGCCCTCAGAACAGTCGGCTCCAGGTCAGCGTCGAGTCAAGTGCCCTCCGCAGGGTACCTCAGGTGTAGCCCTTACGGATAGGGAGGATAAGCCTGCGGCCTTAGCATCGCCATGGAGGTCCAGCACCTGGTCGACGAATGGGGGAGCCACGATGACGTCCTCGACTAGGGGGTACTGTTTGCTGAAAGTAGGCCACCTACCCCAGAGGGCCTTTCCGCGAGGATGGCGGAGGACGCTTACAAAAATACGACAAGCGAGCCAAAACCAGGATCACGAAGGGCGTGTGCCAAAACGGGCCTGCCACCGGCGAAGAGACCCCCGAGTAGGCCAAGCAACGCCCTGGTAATGGGGCTACGACCCCAGGGTAGCACGGGAGGCCTCGGTATGGAGCAGCAAGAGCAGCCAAGACCACCACCGCCGGAGAGTACAACAACCCAGAGGCTGGGAGCAGAGCCAAGGTTAGCGACACAGGACGGACATCACCCCGAACCGGACAGCGGCGACGGGAACCCGGAGCCGGACGTCACCAGCAGGCACAACCCGGATGTGGGGCAAGACGTACAGGCCAGACGGTCCTACTAGAAACCGACGGCACCAAGAGCACGGGGGGCCATACCAAGGCGCCTAGCCCGTAAGCGCTTCATACAGCGGTGTAGGGAGAAACGCCGGCGCCCACAGGCCAGCATAGTGCAGTAAAGTGCGCATTGTTGAGGTACGCGACCCAACAATAAAAGTTTCCGTGGTGAACTCTGCGAGGCCCCACAAAAACCTTTAGGGGAGACTGTGAGGGTCGCGTATTTACAGACACTTTATTTTAAATTTTATCTAGTTTATTTTAGGAAGGACGTTTGTTTATTTCAGACATTTTATTTCTAGGGCGTACATTTGTTTATTTCAGGCATTTTTATTCCTAGGGCGTACTTTTGTTTTATTTCAGGCGTTTTAGTTTAGTGCAATGATAATCTGTAGCTATAGATGTGTTTTGTGTATAAAATAAGTGGAAAATTATATCATATAACGGAAGCTTTCGTTTTGTTTGTTTCGCTTGCAAGCTGTAACCCAATACTGACACAGCTGTGGGTCGCCCCGGCTAATCGAAAAATTCCTATATTAGATTTATGAGCGACTATGACCCGAGGTCGAAAGGAATTTGAGAACATCAGGCCCAACCGCCGGCTAAATTAGCTTGGAAAATTTATTGGTCTAGGATTCAAAACACGTGGCCCACGTGTCAAAAGGAGATCCTGGGAAAATATTTAAAAATGCGACGGAAAAGGAGTAAAACTCGCCGCGGGGTTTGGAGCTGAAACGGCCAATCGAAATCAAGTCTCCATAGTAAAGAAATTTAGATTTCGTTAGCATTGGCGGGCGTCCCACGGCACAGGAAGGAAGGGGACTGCGAAAGATTGCATAAAACACTCGGCACAGAAGGAAAGGGGAGCAGAAGAAGCACGAAGCCTGGGGCCGATGCTAGTTCGACTAGTAACCCAAAACAACATCACGACAACTCCGCACTTAATTAACACCTTACTCTATTTGGTGTAGCGCCAACTGGTATTGCGAAATGCAGCTAGGACTTTCGTTAATCGGTGGACGTTAGTCACCAACTCTTGTCTTTACTTCCCCCGTTAGCACGCAAACTGGCACAGCAAGGCCTCCTCTTTGGTCTTGTTTGTAAGTGAGCGTTGTGTAACCACTCTTTGTCTTTACTTCACTCGTTAGCACACCAACTGGCACAGCAAGGCCTTCCCTTTGGGCCTTGTTTGCAGGTGGGCGTTGCTTAACAACTCTTTGTCTTTACTTCTCTCGTTAGCACGCAAACTGGCACAGCAAGGCCTCCTCTTTGGCCTTGTTTGCAGGTCGGCGTTGCGTAACAACTCCTTGTCTCTCTACTGTCTCACTAACACCACCAGGCTTTTCGTAACAAGTTTACGGCCAGCAAACGGCCCATTGGCGTTAGGCAAATAATTGTAAGCGCAGTGTACTGTTTACTTTGTCCTAATAAATAACCATCGCTTGACCTGTTGTTGTTTTCTTTGGTGTAAAAGCTGGAGGTCGCCAGCCCCTATACGAACGGAGTGAAAGCAGTAAATACGGAAGCCTAGTTAAAAATAACTTTAACTGTCGTCGAAGCACCCGCCGAAAACAGTAAAAAAATCACACAACGTAGGCCTATAAACAAGCAACAGGTAACCAGGGTGTGCACCGTTACATTATGATCGTTTCCGTTGATATATACAGCAAAGTTCGATTCAATTTTGGATTTTCTAATGCAATTAGGATGTTCTCTAATTCTGATGTTGAAAGCTCTACCGGTCTGTCCTATATATGTAGCTCCACAATTGCTAGTCAAGCTATAAACGCCATTTTTCTTTAGGGAGCCAATTTGGTCTTTATTTCTCACCAAGAGAGTTTGTAAATTGAAAGTATTAGAAAAAGTAACATTGAAATCATTACTAGCAAATAATTTCTTGAAAGAATATGAAATTTTACCCAGAAAAGGAATGAAGAAATAAGGTTTGGGTATAGGTGGAGAAATTATAGGGTAGCAAAAGGAATCAAATATACGTTTTCTCTTTTAATTTTCACCCTAGACTTCTAAACCTCATTGGTGTTCAGCTTGACCCTTCTGAAATTAAATTGTTGAACTTAGGCTTGGGATTTTCGTCCAAGATAGAGAGTCCTAATCTTTACAGATCTAAATGCCTTAAAATATTTTCTGAGGGGCAGAAAAGTGTTGAGTCTTCTTTCAACAATACAATATAATCCTTGAAGGAAAAATTGAAAACAGAAAATGCCATGATAACGAAGGCTGATAAAGGTAATTGTGTGATATTATTAAATCGAGATTTGTACATTGAAAAGATAAACACTTACCTAACCGAAAATAATTTTAAAGTAACTAAAAAATCGGTTATAAATAAATTTATTGTAGAATTAAAGGCAGTCATCAATAAACATGCACATTTAGGAATTTATTATAAAAATCATATATTAGAAATAAACCCACAAATTCCTAGACTATACGGGCTCCCAAAAATCCATAAAGGCGACAATTGGCCCATTAGACCAGTTAATTCGTTCACTAAGTCCTGTACATATCAACGAAAACGATCATAATTTCGATAGGGAGTCTTTTTGTAGAATCTTACATTATGTAGATAAAGGAGTGAAGCTCAACATTGCTGAGTGTTTGGAGATCGTTTTGTCTAATAAGTCACAGGTCAATTTAAACGATCAATTAATATTTGCAGGATCGGAGTATTTCAAAAGTTTGCCGATCCCTTGAGTTTTTTTAATGGGGTCCTTTTTCGCCTTTCACAATTTTTCTTTTATCGGCGCGCATGTTCCACCGTATTTGATTTCCAGTTCTAGTCAACCCACCGTGGCAATTGTAACGAGTTTGTGCTGTTTATTTGTGATTTTGTATGTTTGTTAACTGTAAGTCATTTTTGGTTTGTTATAAATTTTGTTTTATTGTCAATTATTTTGTAGAACGTCCCCTGAAGATGGCATAAGTAGAAAACGTTCGGGAATTTTTTAAAATATATGTGGATCAAGACGAAATCTTTAGTTTTATTAATAGGGAATGATTTGCTGGCGCGAGGTTTTAAGTGAGCGCCGCTGAAACATGAGTAGCGAGCGGTGCGCTTGAAACCCTTTCTTGACGACGGCTGGAACGTGCAGCGGTGTAGATCCGTGCTACCGAAGCCTGCGCGCACTAATAGCCGGTCTTATAAAGACCACTACTGTGAGGTTGACTTTAATTCGTTGTTAAAATAAACAAAAGCAAATCAAACCATTAGTGCTTATGATATTCTATTCATTAGTAAACAAATTTTGATGCGCTTTTGTTTATTTTAACAAGGAATTAAAGTTAACCTCAGAATAGAGATTTTTATAAGACTGGACGTAGGTGTTACAAAGCGATATTTCAGAAAAAAATGTAATACATTACACAGCATGAAAGTGTATATGCTTGACTCGGAGGCTTTGAAGAAGTACTCGGACGCTTCGCGTCCTCGTATTATTCAACAAGCCTCCTCATCTGTAAAGTATCACTTTCATGCCTTGTATACTATTTGTGTTTAGTGAATGGCCTACATGCACAAATTATTACTTTTCTCTATTCCTACGTTAAAGTAAAAATAGAATAAAAGAACAGACAGATGGACAAACAGACAGATGAAATTGAAAAAAATATGTTTTTCGTCATCTAGGAACCCTAATGCGTTTTTAAAAGAGGGAAGTAAACAATCTTTAAGGGGAACTTCTATGGCAAGTGACACTAAAAATTAAAAAAAAATGAAAGGAAAGTAGAGGTAAAAATGTCTTAACGTTTCTAATAATACTGAAACAATAAAAGAAAACACTTGGTAATGCCACTTACGTCAATTTGCAAATAAAAAAGTATTTTAAGCGATGGGATCCGAACTCTGCCCGTTTTTAGCGCATACGAAAGCGAAAGCTAAAGCTTGGCAGCAGGCCGCGCAACCCGCTCCTTGGTCCCGCTCTGCCACTACAGACTGTTTCGTATCTGTGTAATGCGATTGTACTATACAGGGTCTACAATAATTAGCTGAAAAGCTTCTTGTTGTGATGTTCCTTATTTAAAATTGAGAATAAAATGATAGTGAGAAAAAGTTTGTCAGGCCATTTTATTTTTCTGTAATTCCTATAGCTACATAACCACATTTCGTATAGTTTTGGGACAGAGTTGTAGCCTGCCTGTATATCGGGGCCATTTCAGTCTTAGTTTATCGCATAATGCTTCAGCTTTTGTCATCAAACAAAAATCAGTAACGCGCGTGGCTTTTGGCTTCATTTAAAGGTTTAGCGTATCGCGCCAATCTTTACATCGTTGTTTCATGCAGCTGTTTGCCCCATCGGTTGTAAGAACGTTTATTTTCAAGTTATTCAAAAATATAGTCCATGAGAGCAAGCGGGAAAACTTCTACCACTGTCGTTTTCTATCGATTACTCGTTTTCGGGTCTGACGCGGCCTGCGCTGTGATTGGACACACCTGGCCCGCCTGCGGCCGGCAACGCTAGCCAAAAACGTGGCTTTTAGCTTTTCGAGGCATTCAGTCTGGGCCCGTCTCAGAGTAAAGTCGAGATAGCGTGCTTGGTGGGCGCCTTCACGCTACGGCGTGGAGGCGTCCGATATGCCGTGCTGTTACAGCTTCCTGGTGGTCTTTTTCTAGTCAGACGGTGCCCGACAAGTGGAGTGAGTGACTGTGTTTCGTGGGGTTATGTGTTGAAGTTCTAAATTTGCCGTGGCCGCTCGTACAGTTTTTACGCAAGCTTGTTTAGCTTATATATCCGTTGGGTGTAACGGGATTCTTCTTGCGAAAAGCCTAAATCGGCGGCTCTTTAGGCGGATGATCGCCGATTGGCGTTTCACCGCCGTGCCCGAATAAATACAAGGGGAATTTTCTTGGACGTTTTCTAGTCTCACCTGCCTCAAACCAAATGGCAGCCGTAGTGACATGTCGCCGCCGCTTGCAGCCTCCAACATTCCCGCACCAAGGCCAAGCTATTCAAAACAAAACAACTTGTGCGTAACTAATTAAATACGCCGCTAAATTACATTTGATCGCCGCACTGTATGTTCATTCTGACATTTCATTGGCGTACAACTAATTAAATACGCCGCTAAATTACATGTAATCGTCGCATTGTGTGTTCATTCTTACATTTCGCTTGTGGGGAATTAGCTAAAGATGTTTGCTGAATCACGTTTGACCAAGGCACTCTGCGTGCCGTTTTGCATTTCACTTGACCGAACTTAATCAAATAGATCCGTTAACTGTAGTTAACCCAAGCATGGTGCGCCCACTGTTGCATTTCACCTTTGTGCACTAATTAAAGTATATGCGCTCATAGCATTTGACCAAAGTATAGTGCGTTTATTTCTGCAATTCACTTTTACGAACTTAACTAAATAGATTGGCTAACAGTATTTAACTGAAGCATTGGGCGCGCATTCTTGAATTCACCTGCTCTTATGTAAGTGCTGACGTTAGATAAGGCGCTCTAGCTGGGTTCTTATTTAGTCTTTTTAGGGCAAGTTTTTTATACCATTGTGCATGTAATATTGTGTGAGCCGATTATTTCTGCCCTACTGTAACTACCGGCCAGGGTTTTGGCCTAATAGATTGGTTTATTACATCTGTCGTATGATTATCCTTGGTACATGTGCATGTTTATTTACAGGGTGATCCCGTCTCTATGTCAAGATCGATGTAAACTGAGGCCTGGGGAGCGGTTCTTGAGTTGCAGGTAGATCGGCGCGCTGTCGCAACGCTGTTGTTTCCCAGAGTCAGTATTTGAGTATTTCTGCCCCGTTAAGCGTGGGTTGACCCCGATGGAAGCTTGTGGCGCCCATTTATTTTGTGACATCCTATACATAACGACACGCTTGCCCTGTGGTGTACCGTTTTAAGACCAAGCCCATCTCCCTGAGCGTATTCGAGCGGCGGCCTTTAGCGTGTTTCGTACGATTTCCAGGTTAAGTGTGGATGTTTCCCGGACTTGTTTAAGTATTTGGCACTCACTCATCGGTGATTGTCGTTAAATCAGTTTGATACTGTAACAAGTTCTTGAATGTGTAATTATTTAAGAACTGTAAGTTTGGCAACATAGGTTCAATAATAGTATAAAAATCCAGTTAGCAAAACAAAGCTAACCTGTTTTATTTCAAAAAGTTTCAGCCAGGTAGACATATAATTTGCATGCAAAATATTGACTTCCTCCAACATATAGTTTGTGAGCTATACCGCCAACAAGCTGACAGATAGAAGGACGGACAGATGGAATTGAGAAAACATGTTATTCATCATCTGGGGACCCTGTAACGTGAAGATCTGAAGACATTGCGGAAGGTGATCTTTTCACGATAACAAAACTTCCTCTTTTAGACGAGGGAAGTTACAATAATCAAACATAAGTAAGTTAAATACATTCTAGAGTCAATTGTTTTAAAGCTGAAGCATGATGCATTGTACAAAAACAAGCACATTTCCTTGTAAATGTCTGAAATACAACTGACTCATCGGCTCTTTTTATATTTGCTTATTACTAATAGTTTCCGTTTAATATTTCAGAATTATTAGCAACGTTACAATACTTGAACCTAATTTGTACATAATTATGAACGTTTTTGTTAGTAATATCTTCAAAATCTTTAGGTTCAAAACTTCTACTTGCGAGGGAAGTTTCGAATAAAGCCCTTTACATTTTTTTTTCTAAAATGCAACTGAAAAAAAAGTGCAGTAGTGAAATATATAATACCATCTGATAATTAATCGATGTTTTTATTAGTGTATCCCATTAAAATAGTATTCCGAAACCATTTCTGTGTAGTTTTACAAGAAAAAGTAGTTAATAATAAATGCAATAAAAATAGAGGTTTTTACATAAAATATACAAGGATTGTTCAATAGAAACACGTTTGGATCACGTAGGCACGACTTGGTCATCATGGCACATGCATGAGGTTATTTATAGTATTTTATGTAACTAGTCCTCAAAGCAAGGCTTTAGGGGACGAGTCGTAATGTTTCCGGACGAGGCGGAGCGAAGCGCAGCCGAGTCCGTAATACGAAGATGAGTCCTCTAAAACCATTTGAGGACGTGTTGCATACAACGTTTTTTTGTATTAGCTCTCCAAACATTATAATATGAAGTTTCAATTACCATTAACGCGGCATTATATTAGGAGGCCGCGCAAAAATGTATTTTTCGCTCCCGAAACTGGTTACTTTGGAAACTGTCTAGGATTCTCAAAATGGCCATTTAGAGGCCTTGTACTTAAAGTCGTCATGGCAACTAATGTTTGAGTCCGCTAAAATGTTGCCATGACGACTTTAAGTACAAGGCCTCTAAATGGCCATTTTGAGGATCCTAGACAGTTTCCAAAGTAACCAGTTTGGGGAGCGAATACAAAAAAATTGTTTATTGGCATATTAGTGAGGTGTCTGCCAAATTTATTTGCAATTGTTTTTTGTGGCCATTTTTATAGAGCTAGGTTTTGGCGTTTACTATAGAAAATCCGTCCAAAAATAGTGTGCATACTGTTATTCAATTTTTAGCCGCCGAAGGGCGTCAACCACTAGAAATTCATGAGAGAATGAAAACTGCCCATGGTGACTATAGTTATTCTCGCATAGTAGTGGTTTAGCGGTGCAGCAAATTTCGACAAGGAAGAGAGTTGACTAAAGTCTTCGCTCATCCAGGACAAGTTTGAGTTGCAACTTCTGATGAATATGTGAGGCTGGAAAACTGGTTTACATGCAAATAAATGCATTAAAGTCACATTCTGAAATGATGAGCATCAGTATAGAAAGTGCTTATTCCATTATTCATACTCCTATTATCACAAAACTCATTAAAAAAATTACTAAAGGGGCCATTTATATTGTATTAACTTTTATTTAGAACTAAGACTTCTTTTATTTATTGCGCGGGAAAGCTGAAAATGAAAGCGGAACAGACGGTTTTTCGTATTTTTATCAAAATGGGTAACACGTACCTGAAAATTGTTAATAACCGAACTTGTAGGGCGTAGAAAAACCTGCAATTTGGTATATATAATTTTTTTTATCCACTGGAGGCCTAATCCATGATCTGCCGCCATTCCAGCGCATTAACTGGTTACTTAATTTATAATTTTGCCTTGCGCTTTATTTTGTAGGTCCAGATTGAGTATCGTCGCAGATGATTTCATCAAACGTGTATACCGTAGCAAATTTAACGTTTTTTGTTTTCTTTGCATAAAGCAAGACAGAATGTTACTTCTCCAACAGCGAGAAGTTCGGTGGAAACTTTTCTTCTTTGAACGTTTTTAGCCATACTTGTAGCTCATTATTTTTCTTTAAAGTGTCCATGAATTATTTCGACTTACAAAATCCAAGTGCGTAGCAAGTAGTGTTGCACCCGCTGAAAGTGTAAAGAACAGGATGTTGTCGCTTACGACCGTACATTATTATCACGATTCAAGAACGTACTATAGCTTGATGACACAGCTATTACTTGTGATGAATTGCTATTTCATAAGACCACTTTAGAACTAATTTAAAATGTGCGCAACACAGTTCAAATTCAGACATAATCGCGAGCGATAGTGATGATGATTTCCTCGTGCCACTACATACAATGATAATGAACTAAAAATAATCAATACTTGCAGGAGTATAAAGTATTGTTACATACAGAATAAACAAGTGACATTAAAATGAATTCTGAACTGAGACGACGAAAACTGAAAGAATCAAATGGACAGGTTTTTTTACTAGGTCGTGGATTAGGTCTCCGTAGGTTATGACGTTAAAAAAAACTCGCTTAGAACTCCACCTCTGGGGTGATGTAGAAGAGGGTTCCGCAGCTACTAGTCAACATGACGACTTTTTCGTGTTCGAGAAAAATACGGAATATCGTTTGCTGCGCTTTCAATTTCAACTTTCCCGCCCAAAAAATAAAAGACATATTAGTCCTACGGGACATAAATTGTAGACAATTTTACGCCCTTTATAAGGACATATCAGTATTTAATGTAGCCTTAGCGGGAGACGAGATATTTGAATAAAACGCGTTTTAACATCTTTTTGAAGATGGCGGAAAACGTTGTTTACATAACCTTCCGACAACTCACCTTTACAAGCTCAGAAGGTACTCCTAACAAACCACAAAAGATCATTTGAAGATGACTGTCGGGCTCAAGATAAGAATTTCGAACATACCGACTGGACTATTATGGTACTACAGCCATGCGCCGACATGATTAGATGATTACCTTTGCGGTACGCTACAATGTACAATATCAACCAAAAATGAAAATGATATATACCAAATTGCATGTTTACGTACTGCCTAAAAGATAGATAATGAACAATTTTCTAGCACGAGATACCAATTTTGGGAAAAATACCGCGAACCATTTCTTGCGCTTCCATTGTCAACTTTCTCGCGTATTAATAAATACAATAGTTATTTGTACAACTAGTTTTGAAAGTCATAGGGGAGGTGGCGGTTGAATGGGACAAGAGTTGAATGGGACAACATTTAAATTTCTCACTTACAGCGAATCTAAAACTTTGCGCCAATCATAGTAGATGGCGACACATGTTAGAATGTCGTTTACCAAACAGTTGCAGAAATAAATGCTCCCGGTTCCCTGTCATTTGATGTTATGTATTTTGTGATTGTGGAGGTAAGTTTTTCAGTTATTTTTATTCTCGCTGTAGTTGTATAACTAAACAAAATGAGGAGGTTTTTATAACATATGTTATTAATGGAGGTACGTGGAATACAATGAGAACTCATTTTAACAACACAAAACAAGTATAGCTTTTTGGTTATGAAAAATGATGAATGATGAGAGCTGGGGATGAATGAGACAGTAAAGAAAAGATTGAATGGGACAAGTCCCATTCATCCCCAGTATTACTGCATATTAAATTTTAAACTCGGAATATCTTTTGTTATAGGAAGTAATTCTACAATGGGCAGAAACTTTAGACCAAAGACTCCTAGAGTGAGAGTACAACCAGAGAAAATGGAAAGCGCAGTTACAGAGGTGATACAAAATAATAGAAGCATACGCGAAGCTTTTGAAATATCAAAATTAGATTACATAGTTATGCAAAGGAAGCTAGAATGTTGCCAGTAGGTGTGGACTTTAAACTTAAGAAATATATTTGAAACAGGCAAGTTTTCAATGGAGATCAAGAACTTGCTTTGTCGAATTATCTTCGGACAGCATCAAGCATATGTTACATTCTCACGACAACCCAGAGCAGAGATTTGGCTTTTCAATATGCAAAGCAGCTTGAAGTAATGTATCCTCCTAGTTGGGATGCACGAAAAACTGCAGGTATAGATTGGTTACAAGCATTCGTGCAGCGACGTCAGCTACGATGGCTAGGACACGTTAATAGAATGAGCGACAGTAGACATACCAAATAAGTGTGGGAGGCTAGAGTACAGGAGAAAAGACCGAGAGGAAGACCACCCACAACATGGAACTCACAGGTAGCAAAATACGCACAAGACAGAGGACAAAGCTGGAAACAAGCGAAAAAACTGGCAATGGATAGAGGAAAATGGCGCAACTTCTATAAAGGAAGAACGAAAGGAGACTAAGGGCCGGTTGCAGAAAGCAATGTTAAGTCTGGTGTTAGCTAACGCGAGGTCAAAGTGAACAAAAACGAATCAAATCTCAAATGCTTATGGTAACTAATACATTAGTAAACAAAATTTGATGCGATTTTGTTCACTTTGACGCGATGTTAGCTAACACCAGACTTAACATTGCTTTTTGCAACCGGCCCTAAGAAGCATAACCTCGACACCAATTGGTACAAGAGCAATCGACTATGATGATGATGATGATGATGACTGGTGGCGGGGTTAAGTAATGTGGGTACCTGCGTGGCCGATTGGTAGTCGTAGTAGCATTATGAATTATTGCTTTAGTGACATTCTGATTGAAGGTTTCAATAGCATTGTCTATCACACTGTCAGAGTTCAGATTAGTTGGGCATGTAAGAAGATTATTTATCGTTTTTTCGAAAATATTCCAGTAGATTGGGCCGTTAATTAGCCTTGGCATCCTCGGGCATGATGATCGAGTGGAGTCCTGTCAGAACCATTTGGTTAATTGGAATAGAGAGGTTTTTATGTTATACTATGTCCAAGATATCTGGGGATTGATCTCTTTGGTATAGGAAGTACGTATATTCTGAAGGTGCAGCTATTTGTATTGCCATTTCAGAGGTAAAATTGTTAAGTTTATTACCGTTGGGATTCGTTTTTCTACATCCCCAGTTCTAATTCTTCTCGTTTGAGTTGTTTTTGGGAGGTTTCTATCCACAGAGTAGCTTTCACGTGTTATTATCTCTCCATGTGATTTTAACCGCCGTTGCTACAATATTGTGTATGTTGTGTAGATCTACTGGGTGCATTAGTAGGTTACTTTTGGTAATTATAGCTACTCCGCCCCAGCCTATTCCTTTTCTAAAGATTCGGTAGCCTGGGATCCTAAATTTTTCATTTTGAATCAGATGTGTCTCTGTGACACAGGCTATATCAAATTCGTGTCTAGAAATTAGTGATAAAAAGATGAATCTTTGATTTTTTAGCCCATCGGTATTTCAATTTGCTAGTGTTAACTTAGGTAGAGTAATAGTTTTTATTTGATCTAGATATGGAAATAATAGTTCTAGAAAACTGTGAAGAAATGTTGTAGAGAGGGGGTTTGAGTTTGGTGTTGATTGAGTATTCTTTGTTGTGTCATCGTTAGCAGTATTTCGGTTGTTAACTACTGCGTTAGCATATGTATGGTTTGCGGTGATGTTTCCTGTTAAAAAGGCATTTGGGTTGATTGATCTTATTTTATAAGGGTTCTGCGTTGGTTGATTACGAAGGGGAGTATTTCCGTTAAACGTCTTGAAGAAGGGGCATCCCCTAAAATTCGCGGTATGATTACCTTCGAAATTAACGCATGCAGGTGTGGTATCTTTTCCTTTTTGGCATTGGCTATAATGGTGATGTTCCGTGCATTTGACGCATCCGGGGGGGAAGTGACAATAATTTTTGGTGTGGTCGACTCCGTTGGCAGTTAGTACATTGTGAACTTTCGCTGCTTTTACCTCTTGGTTCAACACTTATTACACAGTGAAATTGCCTGTTTAACTTAAAGATATCTTTTGCTTTATCACTTTTTCTTAGTTCAACGGCAATTAGTGGCATAGGAATTTTCTTACTGTTCAGTAGTCTTGTCATTTTAATCACCGGGTATTTTAATTGTAGTAATTCAGTGTTAATTTCCTCTGTGGTGATTTAGATGGCTACATTTCTTATAATTACCGATATATTAGCTTTTTCTGGAGATTGATAAGTATAGTAACTGACTTTATTTTTATCGTAGAAGCTGGTGAGTGCGTTGTAATCGTCTGGGTTACTTAAATTAATCCTTAACAATGTTCCTTTATAAGATGTAGTAAAATCATATTTTTTAGTCACTTCTTTAATATCCTTGGTTATGTTTTGGTAGAACTATACAGAGAATCAAGATCAAGAGTAAAGATAGGCAAAGGACTAACCGAAGAATTTATTGTTACTAAAGGTTTAAGACAGGGATGTTGCATTTCACCAACTCTCTTTAAAATATACAGTGTGTTTCACTTTACATGGAAGCACCCCTGTATTTTCTTTATTTTTGTATGAATCGATTTGAATTTTTTACCAGTTGTACAACTCACCAAGAGGCATCTAGTCATGTCCTTGAGCGCAAATGACGTTATTTGCCTGGCCTACTACGATGAAGAACATGGGTCATATTGTCAATATTTTGCATCGCGTTAGAGTTACAGCAAAAAGTTATTAAGAAACGTTGTTTAGAATCAAAAGAGTACCCCAGATACCGATTTTCGTTTAATAATTCGAATTTTTAATTTTTATCCGTAAATTTGTCAAAGTCCCGAATTTCAACTTTTAATTTTGGTATCAAATGGTGCCATAGAGAAACAACGTTTTTATTATTGTTGCAAACGTAATTAGCTTTTAATAATGGCTGAATTACGTTTAACTGTAGCTGAGAAAGTAGAAATAATTAGAATTATTGGTGAAAATTCAAGATCCAATAGAGAATAAGCTAGAATATTTAATCGAAGGCATCCAGGGCGTGCACCTATTTATCCTGGCACAAGTTAAAAAGTTGATTAATTTTTTTATCTTCATCCGTGTTGTTATAGCGTCTTAACCAAATTAAATTTAGTATCGTTAAGAGCTTCATTACCGCACTGAGTGCGGTAATGGATATTACCGCACTCAGTGCGGTAATGGACAGATATTACCGCACTCAGTGCGGTAATGAACATTACCGCACTCTTTTTATACAGTGAACCAGAGTTTATTGATGAAGATAAAATATTGAACAATACACGTTTGCTTATGGCACACAACGAAACTCGTTTGATTGCCGCAAAACTCGGCTCACCGCCTCGTTTTGGCAATCAAACTCGTTTCGTTAAAATGCTCATAATCAAACTTGTATCGTTAATATCTATAAACAGTTCCAGGTTAAATAGCTGCACGCCCTGGATGCCTTCCATTAAATATTCTAGCTACTTCTCTATTGGATCTTGCATTTTCACCAGTAATTCTAATTATTTCTACTTTCTCAGCAACAGTTAAACGTAATTCAGCCATTATTAATAGCTAATGACGTTTGCAACAATAATAAAAATGCTGTTTCTCCATGGCACCATTTGATACCAAATTAAAAGTTGAAATTTGGGACTTTGACAAATTTATGGATAAAAATTAAAAATTCGAATTATTAAACAAAAACCGGTATCTGGGGTACTCTTTTGATTCTAAACAACTTTTCTTAATAACTTTTTCCTATAACTCTAACGCGATGCAAAATATTGACAATACGACTCATGTTCTTCATCGTAGTAGGCCAGGCTAATAACGTTATTTGCGCCCATGGACATGAATAGATGCCTCTTGGTGAGTTGTACAACTGGTAAAAAATTCAAATCGATTCATACAAAAACAAAGAAAATACAGGGGTGCTTCCATGTAAAGTGAAACACACTGTATATAACCGCAACCTTAAAAAATTGGAAGAGGAAAAGTTATGGCATGGGCATCAAAATTAATGACAAAGGTATTTACACATTGCAATTCGCAGACGACCAGGTAGTCATGGCGAACGATAAAGAAGATATGCAGTATATGATGAGAAAATTGATCGAAGAATATAATCAATGGGGACTGTCAGTTAACATCGAGAAGACAAAATATTTATGCATAGGAAATGGTATCTTCTGGGGCAGAGAAATAACAAAAAAAAGAAAATTCAACATATATGAAACCGTGGTAAAAAGTATGTTACTATATGGTGCTGAAACTTGGAGAATCACAGAAAAATACAAAGCCAAGGTAGAAACAGTTGAGATGGATGCTATAAGGAGATCTGTATGTATTTCAAGAATGGGCCATATCAGAAATCAAACAATAAAACAAAGAATGGTTAAAGAAGGAAATATAATACAGGGCATTGAAAGCAAACAGCTAACATGGTACGGTCATATACAGCGTATGAATGAATCCAGACTGCCAAAACAAGTTCTAGAATGGCAACCAGTAGAACTACAAAGAAGAGGTAGACCTAAATTAGAATGGCAGAGATCGGTACATAAGTCCATGAGTGAACGAATTTTAACGGAAAAAGATTGCCAGAATATAAGAGAATGGCGATTAGGTGTCGGACAACGTCGCAAGACGTTTAAACCGGCTCATATATATAGATTTGCTGGTGCGCCGACAAAACGGCCCCACCCAAAATAGCCCCGTCAAAACAGCCCCGTTAGAATAGCTCGGACAAAATAGCTCCATGACAAAATAGCTTCGTACCAAAATAGCTTTGTGTTGTCCAACTTAATCGCAGATTAGAAATGATAGCACAAGATTGTCATAATTTAAATGTGATTGATTATCTCCGCAGTGTCTCATATAATTCAGAAATTTAATGGTAATGGTAAAATTAAAAATGTATTTTTTTGTAGGAATATTACTCTTGATATGCTGATCTTTTTACGTTGTTATTTCATAACCAAATGTAGTTTTCTATAACATGGGTGTTTTATATGATTGCATTTGTAAACAACATGTATTATTTTAATAATTAGTAAATAGTGCCTATTTCTTTTTTTATAATTTTTGTAAAAGCTGAAAATCTACTTTTATTTTCCAGTTCCGGAAAGTGGACAGTTTTAAACAATAGTATCTATAGATGCAGTATTTATTTTAAAAAACGTAAGTAGTATTTCGTTTTAAAATAATATTGGAAGCAACTAACTGAACAATACGAATTTATCATTGAAATTCTCACTCTGCGTAGCCCAAGTCACCAACCTCTATTAGTTATATACAATGTGTATATAAATAAACAAAGTAACTTTGGTCATGTCTTGTGTTTACAAATATTATTGTAATTTTTGCTACGGATGTTTTGGCAGGGCTATTTTGTCGGAGCTATTTTGGACTGGGCTATTTTGTGTGTGAGCCTTTTTGTCGGGGCTATTATGACGCGGCTGTTTTGACGGGACTATTTTGACGTGTCACGAGATTTGCTTCATTTGTGGGTTGTTGCTCATTGGAGTTTTCTTGAGAATTTTGAAGCATATAACGTTTATTTTTGGTAAGTAGGGTAATATTGTTAAACATATATCGTTTATTTATTTCATTATCTGGTGAAGGCAGGCCTCGTTTTAGGTTATTAGCATTGTTGGTATTTGCTTCATCGCAATCCATTTGTTTGGTCTTAGATCCTTGGAAGATTAAGGTAGGTGGTTGTAGCAGTGGGTATTGAGTATCTGTCATGATTAGATTAGTTATTACCTTAACAAAAGTTTATTGATGGCACTGATTTTAAATTGTTTTATTAAAGCTATAAGTTTTAAACACATTGGAGTGCGCTTTTTTCAAGATGGCGGCAAACGCTATTTACGTAATCTTCCTACAACTCACCACTAGACTAGCAGATAGCCCACCTAACAAACCACAAAAGATCATCCACGCAGGGTGACTGTCGGATTCATAGATATTGATTTCAGACATGCTGATTGGACTAGTAGTTGATAACGAATAAAAAGTTAGCCGAGTAATGTGAAAATGCATCTTGGTCCGATAACAGATAACTCCAACTTTTCGATGACCCTCATTTTACAGCATTGTTGTAATTTAAAGTTCTTCGTATATTTTGTGATTTGCAACAATGCAATAATAAATAGCAAATTTTACCCATTTTGTAGAAGCTGTCTTCTTTCGAACACTGCTAACACAAGAATTCTTATTTTAAATTGTGCTATGTCACAATTTTTTCATGGCACTACATCTCCGAAGTCTCAAGTATAAGAACTGATGTAGATAAATAGTTAGAAATTTCTCTTAGACGCTCTTCTATGAGATTTTAACCAAAAATTATCAACAAACTATCGTGTGTATGCATATTTGTACAGTTGTAAATAAGTTAGAGACTATAACTTCGTTATTACCAAGTAAAGCGCAAATAGCTCTGTTATTTTCAATATGAACAAACTTACTTGCTTGGATTCTCAACACTGTCTACTAGATTTCTGCACAAACAAGTAATATTTTCTGTTTTTAACGTAACATTTCTATATTTTCACGTAATTTAAATTATCGGTAAAATTGTATACGATGGTATGTATACTCAAATCGACATCTTAACTCATAGAAAATTTACTAGTAAGCAATTAACATGTATGTAGCATCTTTCGCTAAAATTGTTGTCGATATTCATTAACGGAGAAAGTACTGAAAGGTGTAGTCATATATGCATATATTGCAAAGAAAGCTCTTTAATCTCTACGTTTCGGATGCCAATAAATGTAATATTTATTAAGTTAATATTTTATGCCCTGCTCCAATGTTTTTTCTGTGGGTAAATTTAGGCTGATTAAAAATTAAATGTAACACTCAATTACTCAAATAACTGGTTGCATGCCCCTCTTTCTATTTTATTCAATTGCAATTATTTATTACGCTAGCTCAATGGGAAAACATAAGCTCCTTCTCGAGTTAGGTTCCGAAGGTGACTATATTTTTTATCTGAATTTCACTATAGCCAGCTATTATTTAATTTAATTTAATTCGCACTCAGCCAACAGCCGTTAGGCCAATTATAGGCGTCGCTGTGCAGTTATGAGGACTTCCAACCCCACTAACGACTGTCATGATGTTGTATGACCGCCGGGACCAACTTTTTTTCCGTGATAGCCGTACCACGAGGTTATAAATCAGTAGTTTAAATACGCAACGTTAGGTCAAATATTCACAATCTGTCAAACCACAAAATGTCCACCCAGTACAACAGCGATTCCTTGAACATTTAAACTCGTGAAAATATGATAAAACATCAGGTACGAGCCCTAACCACTATATATTCGGCCATTCCAATAATTTTATTTCCTTCACGTAAAAACTGAGTTTTATGATTGAACAAAAAACAATTAAGGTACAACATTTTCTTTTCGTTAAAACATGATAAGAAATTTTCGAAATCCTTAATCCTTAATCCTCGAATGCAGTGCCTTAATTGTTCTCCGTCCACTCATAAAATCCTGTTTTACGTTAGTAAAGTAAAATTATTGAAATGGCCGAATATATAGTGGTTAGGGCTCGTAATTATTCAAATTTTCGCGCTTGGCAAACAATTAATATTATTTTGTTTCAGTGATGACGTAGAAAAAACCCGGCCTCGCTTATTTCGTGACGTAGGAGAAACGTTTTTCCCCAAACTTAAACACTTAAATCGCAGGCTTAACCTTACCTCGTTTGCTGGCTTCGGAGCTGCTTGCGCCAATGCTGCTTGGGTTTCCTGCTGAAAATGCTCGTCTGGCTGCAAAAGGTGGTTGAAACGTTCTTGCAGACTCGTAATCTGCCCTAGGCTGCTGTCCTCTGGTTTCCACTGCCTTATCTGCTCGTAGATGGGCCTCGAAATGTTGAAATGCTCGCTGCCGATGTCCTCGTAGGTAGGATCGGAGAATTGTGTGGCGGAACCTTCCACAAGCTACCACATAAACACTGACATGTGCACAATAAAAGGCAATACTTTTTATCTTGTAAAATGCTTGTTTAATGGTCAAAAATTATATTTTAATGTGGAGCACAAAACTGACAAACAGGTAATACTTTTTAATTCATTTGTTCTCTTTTTTGTTTTTAAACAATATCGCATCTAGTTTCTAGGATATGGTGTTATGCTTATGGTAATGGAAATCAGGTTTGATAATTAATGGACATAAAAGGAAATACATTTGAGTACATAAATTAGAATTAACATTTTTCTTAAAATCTAAATTATTGTCTTTCTCTTACAACTAAAATTGTTCCATTGCGTCGCACACACAAACGTTTTTTATTATTTGGTCCCTGCACTGCTTTGCACTATTTTTATTAATTATTAACGCACTGGCATATTAGAATCCACCATTTTTCTTCGTTTACTTCCTTTCCTGTTGCCTGCTTCACGAATTGCACTTTGCAATGTTCTGTTATCTTTCATCTTGCTTAATTCACCTTTCAGATTCCTCACAATTTTCACGATGCTCGGCTTTATTGAAAATTACGCTCCTTTTAAAATGCACATAACAAACCTTTTGTGTCTATTAATTTCCTTCGGTCTGGCTTTACATTATGCACAAACCTATTCTTTTATTATTTTAATTTATTTCAAAGTCAATTTCGAACCCTGTGAAAATAAGCTATGCCTTTGCATTCCTTTTTCAACTATTTTACTGTTTCTCGCATCTCATTGTCAATGCATTTAATATTTTACTTTAGTTTAACATTGCAATTGCATAAAACATCCCAACTTTGTGCTTATTGAATCGGTCAATTATCCTGCACTGCAAACAGAGCCAAGTTGTGGGCCTAATACCATCTCAATATATTTATTCAAAATGACGACTACTAATACATTAAGGTAAGTGCATTAGTAATATCTTTTATATAAAAAAAATATCAGTTTTAATTTATAATTGATTTCGAGATGTATCTGATGAAAACTTGCCTGCGAACGTAAGTGTAATATTGGGCGTAACAAAAAGAAGAATCGGAAAGAATAGACTTTTAAGTCTCACTCTATATGAATATTATTCCATCGCATTTAGAAGGTCCTCTTGGAATTTTTACCTTAGTTATGCAACTGCACTTGTAATTCGTACTATATATATTTATATTTCGTACGAATAAAATAATAGCAGATTATAAATTACTCTTCAAAAAATATACCGTAAGTACCTAACTGTACATATATTAATAAATTCTATCACAGTTCCCAACTGGAATGATGCAACTAGTCTTGTAGTTGCTTGCTGCTTCTTATAAGTGTAACAGTAATATCAGTTATTCGCTATTATATTTAAACATATTTTAAAAGTCTCTTTAAGTTTACAACAGTAGTTCAAAAGTTATTTAAGCGTCGTGCCGATTTAATTTTCTGTTCAACATATAAAAATAATTAAACTTCTGCATTACAATGTGCTGCGATATTTTCGTAACTGTCAAATGTGTGTGACCGTATTACACACAAATGTCAATAGTTGCTAAAATACTCCTTATTTTGTATGTATAAAGGTCGCAGTTGCATTATAAAAATGCCTTCGTAACACATGCAAAAAAGTTAAAATCAGTTAGTGGTACACAAACAGGTCTTAATTTGTTCAAAAGTGAAACCAAATTGAAACTAAACTTGCTTCACATTTTAATCAATGAAAGTGGTTAGATAATTTAGATAAGGCAAGGAATACTTGTATGTTAATAAAGGCAGACAGCTTCGTCCCCTGTTTTAAAAGCAGGAACAACTATAAAAGTGTTTCAATAATTTTGCATATTAGGAAATCAAATTGTGAAGACACAGAAAATGAAAACCTCTTTCTTATAAATTAATAATACTGAATAAATTATTAACAGTTTTACTACTAAATATGTAATATGAAATAATGGTATTAGTAAACAGTAAAATACAAACACTAATCTTTTTCCACCTTTCCATATTCTTGTATATTAGTTTACTATCATCTATTAGAAAATACCAACAAGCGATGACATGTTTTCTTTAACCTAGATAGCTGTGTCTTCCATTTATATGTTTTTCTATAAAACCAGAAACTAATACTTTGAACGCATAATTGAATTTTTATTAATATTGCCGTAAAAAGTTATGCAAGCTTTCACCCGTAATTATTTACTAAGCTTAGTTAAGTTGAGTGACGCCACTACGAACAATTTGAATTTAATTACAATGGAAGTGTAAGTGGAAGTCGGCACTACCAAAATGCAAATTTTTAATAAGTGCATGTTAACTACATTCTCAAAATAATTCACATACCAATTAAATGACACTATTTCCACTCATATACCTATCGTTTTTTTTACATGTGGCAAGGGGGGCTTGAGAATTATATTCTTGAATGGGCAATATAGCACTTACTTGTGCTGCAATAACATTGTTGAAATTATAAGAAACTTATTTATAAAGATTTGACCAGTTTTGAACTGTAGTAGTGGTATTTTCAAATAAATAGTAATTAGTAACCCTGTTTTACATAGCTGGTGCATATTGCTCTTGCCAGTTTGTCGTTCATGGACAAACCGCTGAAAGAACTTTCCTGAACGGGTTTTTAAATACTTCCTGCTCACCAATGGATGTAATTTGCAAAATAAAGAGCACGTAGATGTAAATAGTAGGGAAAAGGAAATAAGCTCTGGACTCAATGCTATTGTTTATTAGGTAAGAACATTATTTATTATTCTTTAAATTTCCATTTATTTACATTTTAAATTACTACAAAATTACTAACTGGTTTACGACAATACGTTGTAAAAGTAACGGATATATTAAAAGCATCACAACAGCGTTGCTTTTAAAATCTTTATCATGGCGTTAAATGCAGCTCTCGTATTGGTTTAGAAATAAACGGAATGTCTGATACCACAAACTGGCTTATAAAAATAGTCAAATTTATTTAACATCTTACTTTATACCTACATTTTTTAGTGCACAATGACCTTGACTAATGGCAGTTAAATGTTTATAAGCATCAACTAAAAGAGATAATAAGAACAAATTGTTCGTCTTTATTAGGAGTACGCAAATCTAGCACAAATGCACTGAACTTGTACTTTCAACAAAGGAGAAAGCTAATAAATTGAAATAAAAAGAAATCTTAGAGAAATTAAGGAAACAGGGCTGATCTTATGTTTGATAATACTGGTCGCATTTATGTAGGATATTTCGAAATAACAGAGAATTAAGTTGACTACTGAACAAGCCCTTAATTGGGTTTAGTACAATTTAAAAATACTCTGTATAAAAGGAATTTATTGCTATCGCCCTTATGACGTTATTTTATTTAATTATTAATATCAGGGTATTATTACTTACTTCATATTCTATTTCTTACCTTCTTATGATCAACAGCTCGAGTATGCAAATGTAACAAATTAATTGTTTGACTCTTTTTCTCTTAGGGTTATTGAAGCATTTTAATTAGAACATACATAAATAAAAACTCATAAAACGTTTATACGAGACAATTGTTATTTACTATAGATATTTTAATATTAAATATATTTTTTTAGATATTAATGTAAATTAATATTTAGTGTTAAACTCAATTTTGTATGGGTAATACTGTATGTTTACATAATGACTATTTTTAAATAGGTTATACAAGTTTAATCTTATATTGTTTATAAAAACTTCATTTTATGAACACTTTTATTGTTAAAGTTTATTTGTCGTTAATTTGCCAATAATTTAATTAAAATCAATTCGGTACTTTTTATTTTATTCATTAGCAGCTTATTTCATTTACTAACTGCTTTATGTTCTCTGATATTGCATTTATACAATGTGTCCCAGGATTGATATTACAAGAGGTGCAAGGGACTAAAAAAACCGCCATTTTTTAAATAAAGCAATATAAATTGCATTTGCTAAAAATGACGGTTTAACCTAAGTAGGTAGATCTTCCTGAGATTTTGTATAGGGGCATAATTTGTCATTTTGAACAACTTTTTTTGGTAAAATTTTGCCGTATCATGAACAAAAAGGGTAGTTTACCTGAAAAGAAAATAGTTTTCGCTTTACTGTTAAGACCGACTTGTTTTTCAAAAACTGAAAATATTCTTAAAATTCTCTTCAAACCAATCAGGGCTTAATCCCACAATCTTAAATTTTAAAAGTTTTTGTCCATTGCACCTCTTCTAACACCAATCCTGGGACACACTATATATTCAAATTGTGCACATTTACATCATGGCATCTTCTTTCTTCGAGCCCATACAATTTGCAAATTGACTTTGCCCAACTAACATCCTATTGCCTCTCGTACAGTATTCACACACTTCGTTAGAATAGGTTTCGGACACCCATATTTGAATCTTCATTGGTTTATACACAGACTTTACTTATTCATAATATTTACAAGTGTAAAAAGTCCTGCTTTATTGCACGAACTGATTTACAACACCAGCCAAGTACGAGCGAGTTTTTTAAAAGCTGTGAGTGCAATGAAGAGACTTTTTAGAAGAGCGTCTTACAACATTTTAACTACGATCATAATCTTTTACGAAAGTACCCATTTCATTTTGCAGTTTTTAAATTTACGTGTAATAATATTTTTATAACACTAGTGTAATAAAAGTTAACTTTTTACACTGCAAATTAGTGTAGATCATCTCTTATTGACATTAGCGTGCAATACATTTTTTATCTACTTTGATGTCACAATATGGTTATTATAACACCGAAAACAGTGCTACAATAAAGTCCATTATAACACTGTTTTTGGTAACTATTTGTTTTATAAGATTGGTGACATTTGTTTTCATATGCTCATAACACGAAAAACGTCAGATGTTGAATACATAACCACAATTTCTGAACTGTATTTATTAAATTTAATCGAATCAAATATAACTTAAACTGAAGGTACTTTTTAACGAATTAATTAAACACAATTATTGTTCACGGTAAGGCTCTATTTGAACAGCACAAGAACCAAGCTTGCATGAAACTTAAACTATTTAATTTAAATGTCAGAACAACGAAATTGTTACTTTTTGCAACAGATGGCGACTGTCAAATGTCACTTGACATTGTCGCCATCGTTACAATTAAAAATCCCTAGATTGTAATGCAATATTTTTAGTATCCGAAATTTAGAATTTCTATAAAATCAGCAACGCAAAGTAGATTAAATAGAATATTATACTTATTCAATAAGAGGCATTGTAGCACTTGCTGCACACGTGCTACAATGAGCCCTCTTATGAAACTCTTATAATAATATACTATTATTACACTAGTGTAATAAAAGTTAACTTTGTGCACTAAAATCAGTGTAGAAAAGTAGGCACTCTTTACATGACCGTAGATAATAGTAATTTACTATACAAAAGAATAAAGTTAAATTTTATCCACAAGTGAATCGTTTAACGTCGAAACAAAGTCGAGACGTTAATGATTCAAGAGTGGATAGTAATAACTTTATCGTCGTGTATAATATTTTTTTCTATAGCAAGAACTTTAACAATTTCAAAAGAAAATAAGGAAAGTCAATCACATTTTAAAATCTCAGTAGCTAGATTGGGTTGTTAAAATGATAAAAAGCTGTAATATTTAATTTAAATAAAAGTTAGAAAATTAAATTTCTTTATCTACCCTTGATGTTAAAGTGCTACTTTATCTACCCTTGCTGTTAAAGTAACACTTGACCTTTTGTTTTGAGTTGATTAAAGCACACTTTAACATTTGCTATAGAAATAATTATTTATTGTATAAATGTTTTAGATGGTGTTTTATCCACGCAAGAATGTTTAAACGCGAGAACGCAGTTCGAGCGTTTAATTTTCTTAAGTGGATAAAACGCAACTAAAACACGAATGCAATACAACGTTTTTTCCAACAACTCAATAAATATCTAAAAACACATACGTTTTGTATTGACAGCCATGAAAAGTCATAGTGACAATTTGGAAAGTACCGAAAGATCAAATGTTATACGTTTGGCATACTGAAGTATATTGTAAGTCTATGTCAAATTCGAGATGTTAATAGGTTAAGTTTTGTTTGTTATTTGACACAGATTGACGCAAAACTTAACCTACAAGTTTCGAATTTGGCATAGCTTGACAGTGCTACCAACAATGCAGTAGTAAGTGACATGGTTTTATCCACTAGTGGAATAAAGTAATTTCATTATTCCACTAGTGGATAAAGTGGTACTTTAGACGGTTCATAAGTGTAGATAAAACTTCAATTATAAGGTGATTGTGGATAATAGGTATTTATGCATTAAGGGAGATATGAATATGTTTTTTCCCTGAGGTTGACATGTGTTACAGACCGAGGGCCTCTACCGAAGGTAAAGAACATGAATATCTCCCGTGGTGCATACAATATTTTATCTACTAGCATATTCGTAAAAATAATATGAAATTTCAAAATGTCATAATGACGTTTAAAATTAGAATATGTAAGTAACATCAAGGATTGCCTCATTGTATGGTTACTAAGACGTTAATTGTAGTTGCATTGTTACCATGAGTTTGAGGGAGAAATAATTTGACAAGTCCCTTGGGAGTTATGAGTAGCTTTTCATATTTTGTTTCTATGACGAAAATGTACAATATCATGTTGCTAGTAGATAAAAACATTTACACAATTTTTTTGTTCTTGTTATTTTCATAATTCCCTTCAAATCCTTGGATATAATTCAATTTATTCTATTAAAAATAGAGATTCTTGAGATATTTAACTTATGACATTTAATTATATAAGTTAATTGTTATAGGTTAAACCAGTTGTAAAATGTGCGTGTTTTTAACTACGAGTATTAGCATCATTAACTCTTTATACAACAAATATGTAAGAATTAAACTTTTGTTTTATCTTTTTTGATAATATTTACTCTTACAGATAAAACCTGACTGATAGAACAAACTTAGTTCAAGATTATCATCTTCAGCCACTGTAAATTATATTTATCTACTCCTACTGTACAATGGCTATTAATAATGATTCATAATTCCCAGTTTGCAGCCAATCATAAAATTTCATTTTCATTATTCAATAGTTTGCAAGTTGCAACCAATCAAAAAATTCTATTTTCATTATTTAATAGGTTGTAGCCAATCACAAAATTCATTCTTATTATTAAATGACTTTTGAAGTTAACAGCTGTCACAACTGTCATAATTCGTAAATATGAATACAAGACTCCTATTGCATAGGAGTAGATAAAATATCGTATTATATTCGCGATTATGGCCATTATTCACTCAGATGACTTGCGCCACGCGCCTTCGGCTTGTGGCGCAAATGTCATCTTCGTGAATAATGGCTTTCATAATCGCTCATATAATAATATACTATTTCAATTACGAATGGACAAATAACTGATATCATTTATAAATTCAAATGTAAGCTAAATTAATAACTAAGATTCTGTCTGACTTATATTTGTTTTAGCTAATAAAATGCCAATCCCGTTGTAGGAAATATAATTTTTGGCTGATAAAACTGCGTACTTAACTCAATATTCTTTTAGTTGCTTTATAAAGCTGCATGTTAATTATACAGGGTGTTTCATTAATAATTGGAAATATTTTAACTGTAGAATTCTGGGCTCAAAATATTAATATTTAACCTAAATCACTTAGATGAAATGTGGCTCCTTACTGAGATATAGGGTGTTTTATTTAAAAATTTAAAAATGATTTTGCTCCATTACTTTAAAACTATTTGACGTATCCGTATCATATTTGGCAGGAAGTGTAGACACTGTAAACCATACTAAATTATGTTAAATAAACGTTTGTGGTTACTACCAGAGGCGTACGACAGGGGCAAGCGATTGGTTGACCCCTCCCAAATTCTACGACACTGGCGGAATTATTATTTTAACACAATTTTTCGATTCTCCAATACTTTTTATGTAAATAACATACTCTTCCTTCGTAACGATAAAGTCATTATTTTTCGAGATATTTAATGTTAAACATAGAGCTTAACAGTTTTTTGATTTTAATGTGTATTAATTATGTCGGTGTTTTTTGTGATAAGATTGCATTTATTACGCAAATGAAACTTTAAACCGTATTAACAAAAAAACATAATGTTATTTAATGAAATTTATTGAAACAAATACATAGATGCATTCAACATAAAAACAAATTGTGGTTCTGAAAAGAACCATTTTGTTATACCTAATCTAAATAAAAGAACAATTTTAATAATACGAAAATATCAAAAACCTTTTATAATAAATGTTCAATGTGACCCCCGTTTACCTCAATAAGTTTATCAATTTTTTTCCTAAACGATCTTCTAGCATTAAAAAAAAAATGTTTGGCTGATTGGCAATAAAATTACCTAAATTTACTATTTGCTGCCATAGTTCTTGACGATTATTTATTTCTTGTGAGTATACCTGCGATTTTTTGTTAATACAGATTAAAGTTTTATTTGCGTAATAAATGCAATCTTCTGACAAAAAACACCCACATAATTAATACACATTAAAATCAAAATAACTGTTCAGCTTTATGTTTAACTTTAAATATCTCGAAAAATAATGACTTTATAATTACGAAGGAAGAATATGTTATTTATGTAGAAAGTATTGGAGAATCGAAAAAGTGTGCTAAAATGGCAATTCCGCCAGTGGCGTAGAATTTGGGAAGAGTCAACCAATCACTTGCCCCTGTCGTACGCCTCTGGTAGTAGCCAGAAACGTTTATTTAACATAATTTAGTATGGTTTACAGTGTCTACACTTCCTGCCAAATATGATACGGATACGTCAAATAGTTTTAAAGTAATGGAAAAAAATCACTTTTAAATTTGTAAATAAAACACCCTATAACTCAGTAAGGAGCCATATTTTATCTAAGTGATTTAGGTTAAATATTAATATGTTGAGCCCAGGATTCTAAGGTTAAAATATTTCCAATTATTAATGAAACACCCTGTATTTTATTTTAAATGCTTTGACCATATCAATATTTTGTCATACAATGGAAGTTTTTCAGATATTATTCGCCCGATAAATTGTTCATGAACAACAGTCTTAAAATAAGAATTAATGTAGATTCAATAATTGCCATTGCTTTACAATACTGTTTTTCATTTGATTCAATATAGGTAATTATGTATTATTTTCTTTTATTCGCAATCACATTGTAATGTGTCAATTTCATGACATGACAACAGCTGGGAACTAGATGATTACTTGAAACTAGCCAGGAAATTATTACATACCCCGAAAAATATTACATACCTGAAGAGTGGGGTGTTTCCATGGTAACAAAACATTGAGTGAATTGTTTTCATGGTAACAAAAATATTAGCTACATCAAGATATCTATTATTCAGAATTCAATTGTAGTTATTTTTAAAATTAGATGATTGCAAATAAAATAGTATACATACCACGGTGGAAAGTTTCATTCCTGTCTCGAGATAAAGTTAACCTCGACGCTACGCGTCTCGGTAAACTACCTAATCTCTTGACAGTAATGAAACACTTCCCACCTCGGTATGTAATATACTATTGATTATGTTTGTCTTTCTTGTTAAAATCTCATATCCAATTTTCTATTGTTTCTGTGATTGTTTTCTCTTCGTTATCGATACGGAACCAGTAGCAGAAGGTGCCGTCAGGAGATTGTAGGAAGCTCATGAGTTTCGTACACAGTGAGTCCGTTTTTCGAGTTTAAGCATGAGGATCTCGGTATTTCTTAAGAGATACAAAGTCAGTTAAATTGGGAAAAAGTTGCTGATTAATAATCTGAAAAGAAACTTAACCTACCATTTTTAGTTTTTCAAATATCTTAAAAAACTGAAAATTTTAATGTTGGTTTTTATTTTTTATTCGAAAACCAATAAACTTAGAGATTTTTAACTCAAACATTATTTAGACGGTTTTCAAAACGGCGTTCAGAAATAATGTTGCAGTTGCTCTAACGCTTATGAAAACGAAAAATCGATAGTCACATTTTTTATGGACGTCATATTGGATTTTCTTTTCTTTGAATGCAGATTTTTTTCTGATTACAAAAATGTAAAACACTTGTCCAGTTTTGCTTAAATATTATATTTGGGGCTTTGACAACTATGTGCTTTGAAAATAATTTCACCAGAATCTGAAAATACTATTATGAAAAGCAGTTTATCAGATAGCCCAGGCATATAACGCAATTGTTAATTCAAACCCGAAAAATAATGTAGTTTTGATTTTTGGCACAAACGTTCTTTAGTGCCCTATGAGCGACCCTCTAGGGTGTCGGCGTCGTAATTTTTTTGAGCACGAAGTAGAAGAAAAAACCGTGTTCATTAGAAAGAATAACGATAAAGTGCATTGTTAGTTCATATTACAGAAAAAGTTCATCGGAATCTAAAATTATAGCCCGCTGCAAAGTTTCAAAAATATTGTACAACTTTTATAAAACCGTCTGTATGAGATAAAGGACATGCAATTCCTTCTAATGAACACGGTTTCATAAAAGCCATTCGATATTTCTGTATGTGGGCATAATTTTTGATTATAAACACCTTTTTTAATAATATTTTGCCATGTTCAAAATAGAAAAGGTAATTTACCTCAACAAAAGATGTTTTTATCTACTACCAAGGCCTTCTAATACGCCGCCGGCATCCCAGAGGTGGCGACTCTTAAAGGGTGGCTCCTAGGGCACTAAGTAACATTTGTACCAAAAATCAAAACCACATATTTTTTTGAGGTAATTATCTATTATGACTGGGCTAAGAGGTGCCACTCTTTTTCAGTAAAAAGAAACTAGAAAATAAAGAACAGTTTTTCTTCCCAGAAACGGCAAAATTCCAAAATTGGAAAAAATGAACTACCTATTTTTTAATTTTTTACTATACCTTTTCAACTTCAAATTGGGACTAATCAATTTTAAAATGGGAATAAACAATTTCAAAATGAAATAAACAATTTCATTTTGAGAATAAACAACTTCAAATTGGCACTAATCAACTACAAATTGGGAAAAGCTTTTTGTTAACGGTAGTCCTTGGAAAATGACAATTACATGGTTGTGACAGGACGGAACTAATTATTGTTAGTTGTTGCTGGTGTTCCATCCTGTCACAACCATGCAATCGTCATTTTGTAAAGACTACCGTTAACAAAAGGCTTTTCTCAATTTGAAGTTTATTAGCCCCAATTTGAAGTTGTTTATTCTCAAATTGAAATTGTTTATTTCATTTTGAAATTGTGTATTCTCATTTTGAAATTGATTAGTCCCAATTTGAAGTTGAAAAGGTATAGATAACAAATAAATACACCGTGTGTCCATAGCATTCACCTTAGTGATACAATGCTAATAGATCGACTAGTGCTGTCGCTGCACGCTAAAACGTTTACGTTTATGTGAATCGCATAAAGCCTAAAATTGTGTAGTGTAGAACATAAGCAGATCTATAAAGGCATATTATAATCCATATAAAATTGACAATGACAAAACATCGAGGTGATTAGAACGTTCTGTTCACAAAAAACTTGAAAATGCATTTTTTAGGAAATACATTGCGATATTTTGAAAATTATTTGATATATCATCAGGTTCTTTTTTTATTTGAAAGAGAATTTATCAGTGTTCCACAGAATGTTAACGATATTTTAACGGACAGTGTAGGTGTACTTTCTTTAAAAACATACCGAAAGTTTGAGAATGTGTACTAGATCTATTTTCACTGAGCGCTAAACTATTTTTTTGGCCTCCTGGCATGTAAACAACACATTCACACACAGTTGATGTCCACCTTAACAACGATTTTACAGTTTGTCAGTGTTTTTCCGCATCCCGGTGCGGTAAAATGATTAGAACATGTTTAGCTCTAGGAGACCCTTAAACAAAAAAATCTGCTTTGTAGTACTAAAGGGCATATGCAGAAACGCCAGTTACGTAGTTTCTCATTCAGTTAAGTTGTTACCGCACGAACACGACTTTACGACATAATCGGGAAATATACCTAGAATACGGTAACAAAAGGTTGCTTTGGTTAGAAGGACTCAATCGAGAGGCAGGTTCTTTATGAATATTGAATTAGGGCTACAATTCCAGTGAATGAGGTAAACGATGTTAAAAGTTAGCGCCATCACTTTTGTTGATAAGGAAACCCGTCTACGTAAAGCGGAAAATATAGACGGAGCTATAAAGATGTCTGCAGTGTTCGATTTCCACCAGCGGCAGGATCAGTAAACTTACCTTTAGTTCATATCCTTCATCACTCTTCTGTATTTCTTACAAAGAAAAACCAATATAAATACTCATGAAACAGTTGAAATCATTACGCTCAAATTAGTTAAATGAAATCTATTAACTTAAAACATGAGATAATAGTACAAAATGAAGACAAAATGAAATGGTTAGTAAACAGTTAAAATTACATAGCTAAAAACAAAGTTCATCGTCAAAAATGGCATCAAAAATAATAAGTTTGACAACAACAACATCAATTTACAATAATGGTCTCATTATTCGTAGATTTAACAACAATAAAAATTTTCTACAGCAATATTTACTGCATGTTCATTAAAGGTGACACATTAAATCTCAAAGTATTGACGGTAGCTTAAATTTATGTACGCACACGTTGCACAAAAGAGGAACTAGGAACAAATACCTGGTTTGCGAAGTCTGGGGAAGTTAGCCTGATGCCACTGATTACTGCTGGCGGCCGCTGAATTAGCTACTGTATGAAAGATTGTTTACGGGGTGCGGGAACAGAGCTTCAATGATGTCTACCACCGCCAGGGGTTGACAGGACGATATAATCCCCAAGGTAAATGAACGACGTACAACAACTTTCAATTTGCGAGATACGACATGTCGACTTAGATAGAGTAGGCTCGTTTAAGAATCCGGTAAATAAATTCACTAATGCGAAAATAAAGGTCTCGCAACCTTCCGGTAAAGGATTCTTCGACCACAACTACCTTACTAAGACTAAGACTAAGACAACATTAAGAGTTGCCACGGAACAAAATAGTTCAACTTCTCCAGGAGACACAAAAGTTGACGAAAAGCCTACAGTCAATTCTGAAAGCGGAAATGGGAACATAATTTTTTCAAAAAGTACCCCGCCCCCCCCAAACAGCGAGGGCTCGAACTCGACAAACGTGTGTTGTAACCCAGAGGTAACGAATTTAGAAAACGCGGGCAAGTCCAACGGTGGTTGCA
Organism: Agriotes lineatus; assembly: GCA_940337035.1. Classification (NCBI taxonomy): domain Eukaryota; kingdom Metazoa; phylum Arthropoda; class Insecta; order Coleoptera; family Elateridae; genus Agriotes; species Agriotes lineatus. The sequence continues at coordinate 12,186 of CALNHX010003146.1, read as the reverse complement.
GCGTCCTAAAATGCATCTCTCTTTTACAACGACAAGCTACATCCCCAGTCGCCTAATTTCAAAGTATTGCAGCACCAAATGCAGCATATGACCAAATACTTCGAGAAAGCACCGAGCGTTTTGTTGCGACTTCTTGGCGCGGCGGAAGCAATAAAGAAGGCGATAAGCGGGCTACGTCATTGTAACCGCTACAGAAAACATATATAACTTTAGAACACGGATAAATACAATTCAATCGATGCCCCTAAATAGCCTGCGAACGCTAGCATTTAAAATGGGCAGAAATAAAGATGGTATGGAGTAAAGGTAAAGCAAAAGAATCTTCACCACTGAACTATGACTTTAGCTTAAATTTGAAGATTTCCTTACAAAGTTTCGGGGAAATAGAGAAAATTGATATTTACAACTTTAATTTTTAACGTTTCAGTGTTCAAAATTTATTGAAGGCAGTTTCAGCTTGTTTAATGACAACGGTGGTTTTGATATTCGAAAACAAAATCTCCAATTTATAGATTAAAAAAATGTCTGCTAAAAATGTAATACAATACTCGATGCTTTAAGCATTGTACAGCGCTCGATTTTATTAAAGCACACAGCTTTGTGTCGAGTTTTAAAAATTAAAACCTCAAGCTGTAAAATAGGTTGCACTCGTGTGCAAATAACTGTTGTTTGTTGACTTTAATATAGGGCTACTGCAAACAAAATGGAAAAGTTCTTTTTCTTCTTCTGTCTTTCTAATATTGATAACCATATTTAGGTAGGCTACTGCCTGTTATAAACCTTCTTATGCCTCTTCGGATGTAAACATCCAACATTCCTTCCTGCGCTTCGATGATCTGCCCTGAAATCTTTTTCCGACATGGTTGTTTAGTTTCGCATTTTTTACAGAGGTGTTGTTATTCTAGTTATGTGCTTATTCCAGTATTTCCTTCGTTGTTTTACCCACTTTCCTATATCTGGGATCCCACCCTGTTGTCGAAGATCCTCACTTCTGATTCTGTAATATAATGTTTTCCGTGGATGCTTCTTATTATTTTCATATCAATGGAAAAGCGATTAATTTAAAATTAGAGTCACACGATAATTTATTTTCCGTCAATCGTACCAGAACTGACACATTATTGACAACATTTTGTTGAGCAAAGTCAAACATTCCATTACATCAGCCGTTGCTAGGTAATTTACAATAAATCTGTACATATTACCGGCCTAGGCAGGGAATATTCGAGTACTATTTCCTAATTGTTTTAATTACTCATATCGATCGGCGGAGAAATAGTATGTGCATCTTGGACAAAAAGCAACATTCCCAGACTCCTGTGGTGTTGGGCTTGCCATTCGCCTCTCCCAACAATATTCACAGTCGTCTAGGAATGTTACGCTTTTCGCCTTAGATACACAATGTACTATTTTTTTGTAACAAGTCAATTTATTATTAGGGTACAATAATAATGTTTTTCTACTCATATTAAATAATACTCTGTACCATATTGATGTATTTTTAATTAAGAATGTTATCAATTATCCAAGCAATGGAATATTTGTTCATTATCCAACTGTTGTCAGCCAATCATATGCCAAGTTTTTCATTGTTCAACTGTCGTCAGTCAATCAAATGTCGAGTTTTTCATTATTCTTCGGGTGAAACATAAATCAGGAGGCTCTGGAAAACGCAAACATCAAATCTTACTGTCAGTAAAGAAATGAATGAAAATAAATTATTTAATACGAGCAGCAAACGCATAGTATTTAACTCGTGAGAATGGCCGTTATTCGCTTAGATAAATTACGCCACTTGTCTTCGATTCGTGGCCCAAATGTTATACTCCTGAATAATTTCCAATTCATTAAATAATATGCTATTTTAGTTTCTGGTCAGGTCATAAAGGTACATAGACATAGAAAAAGTTGTATCTCCGTGACCAGTGACTTTTAGCGATTTAGTGAATTTAATGTTCTAATGTGGGTGAGCGGTTGGCCAAGCCAGCAATATGTGTGACTTTCGGGCGGCAGCACTGGGTTCGATTCCCGGTAACTATACAAATATTTTCAAAATGGTACGCTCTCCGGCTACCGCGCTAACACCTGTGGTAGTTGTTAATCCCTAACATGGGAACTATTACTCGACTTCGAAGGGTTAGCTAATGAGGGAAGTACTTTACCTGACTCAAATAAATAATTACAACTAGATATATACAAAAACAGTCATAATAGTATATTACATATCGAGGTGGAAAGTGTTTCATTCCTGTCTAGAGATTAAGTAGTTAACCGAGACGCGTAGCGTCGAGGTCAACTTTAGCTCGAGACAGGAATGAAAATTTTCACCGTGGTATTTATTCTATTATATTTGCAACTTCTTTATTCTAAACAATAATTGGAAAAATTCGAGGAAAAATTATTATATTATGATACGACAGGTTGTGACGCGCATGAATGGATGAACGAGATTCCCAGTGTCCCTACCTACACAGCGTTCGGCAATGGATTACTTTCCAACCGCTGCAACGGCAATCACTTTTCCGACCGGTTGGAAAGTTACAAGTTGGGAATAGCTCATTTTTCAACTTTTTAAAAGTCAGTAATGATCTTATTACATATATAGTTGTGAATAAAAATACTTTCCTGGCTAGTCAGGATATTTTTTTACATGATTCAAATAAATAGCTACTACTCTTTATTTATTTTTATGAGTAATATTAATTCAGGAAAATTATTAATCCGCCAACATTATTCTTATCAAAAAATGTAAACATTTTAAATTAGTTGTTATAACGTTTTACTGAAATTTAAATGATTTCAGAAAAAGTAGTATACATAATACGTCAGGAAAGTGTCCTTACTGGACTAGGGGGCTTAAAATACTCGGCCAAAAAGCCTAACATTTCCAACAGCTACGTCGTCCTGTAAAGCATAACTTTTTTAACTTGTTGTGTAATATAATATTGCAATAACCCCATGTATGTTCGATGAAATTATATTGGCAATGAGAAGATAGCAAACGTAATACACGTATACCATGTTGGCCAAGAAGTGTATTAAATTGTAAGAGTTGGTTCAATTAATTCCCACACTTTTTTGGAAACTTTTTGTCCAACACAATATTTTTACTTATTAAGTAATTTTGTAGGTGCTGCTTTTTGCTGCTTTCGAGTTGATGGTTTGTTAAGTTCTACAGAGGCAATGATTACCATAACTTTATCTTGAGAAAACATAGGCGATAAAAAATTAACTGATTTAATACCCATATTTTAAAGACATTACCATTCATCGTTTTATGATAATCACGATTGTAATTTTTTGTTTTTTAGAGAAGATTGCACCCATCGGCAAAGCCATATGCATGACCAGCATGGAGAATGTTTTATCTACTTAAACAAAATTTACATTTGGATAATTTTTTAAATATACTAAACATGTTCTTAATTTATTTTTTTTCGCTACAATAAATGATCGTTTTATTATAAGTTTCTTCTTTTAGACGATGGATGTATTGTAATCGCAAAAACCCACCTTCCGAGATTTCTTCAGATCTTCACGTTTCAGGGTACCCAGATGATGAAAAACATGTTTTCTCAATTCCATCTGTCCGTCCGTCTATCTGTCCTACTACCTGTCCGTCTGTCTGTCTGCCTGTTGCCGATATAACTCAAAAACGGTATGTTGGCGGAATACGATATTCATCATATACGAAATTCAGCCAAATATGTACAGCGTGAGCACCTGAAAAGTCAAAATTCTGCTATTTTTGTTTTAACTCGAGAACTATTAGTTAAATAATAGTCACATTTTGCAATAACTCAGGTTTGACTCATGACGAAAAAGGGCATATTTTGGACCCAAGATATACAGAGCGAATACATTTTTTTTGACATCTTCAAAATTTTTAGTTTTAACTTCACTTGCCAGAAAAGTTTCCTGTAAAGCTCTTTTATTTTGTTTTAAATTTATATTTGAAATAGTGTACAAAGTAATGTGGCCATAATTCTATTGTGGACTCAGATTTGAGCCTTGCGGTACACCTGACAGAAGTTTATACTTATCATATTTAGAACCAAGAAAAACAACATAATGTAATCTGTCAGAAAGATAAGAAACAAAAAAGCAATTCAAGATTAGGAAAATTCAAATATTAAAAAATAGTGATTCACCCGGTCGAACGTCTTTGCAAAATCCGTGTAGATACCATCGACTTGTAAATTGTTATATACAGTACTAACTACACCTTGCGTAAGTAATAATAAATTAGTGGTAGTTGAAATGTTATTTTTAATAGATGGAAATTGCAAAATGAATTCTTTTTTTTAATAGAAAGTAGTATAGCTACGGATCGATAATTAGCAACGTAATTTTTATCACCACTTTTATAAATAGGACACATTTTTGCTATATTCCACTTATCAGGGAAAACTTCCGAAATAATTATATCTTGTGTTTAAAAAAACTCATTCGCAGCATGCCATGATCAAATTAAAGTTTGCCGTAACTTGAGATACATATACCCATTGAAGCAAATGAACTACCAATCCAGAGAGAACTAAATTACATCTTGACCTTGAAATATTTTCCTCGAAATATACAAAACACTTAATAAAAACAATTTTTATTGACTTTTATAATTAATACACTCGTTGTGGTTGTGTAAATGCCATCTTATTTTCCTTTTTGCTTGATACAATTAAACTTAATGGAGTGTAAACTTTTACCTGTCATAGTGACAGATGGTTTCATAAACAAAATGCAATATGACATTCACTTACAGACTTAAGTTAAGACATGACTATCTTTCTTTCCAAGGCCTACCCTAAATGAGTTTTTCTTTGGAACACACGATATAACGTTATTTTTGCAGGGAAAATGTTATTTTGAAAATTAAGAATAACACATGTACTCAAAAATTTGTAGATATTAGCTTTTTAACTCACCTCATATGTGGACTTACTTTAATTAAAATAATTTTGCATTTCTAAATTGAATTGTAAGTAAATCAGTAAGGTTCAGAAAAAAATCTTTTTAACATATTTAATAAGGAACGCAAGGTAACAACGTTTGTCAGTGACAGTTCAAGAGTGTTCAAAATTTTGTACATAATAAGTAACAATATTTTAATATTTTCAAGAATATTGAAAAAAAAATTTGACACTGCACCATAATTATGAACAATCTTATCAAGTCAGGCCATTTTATTTTTCTTTCTTTCTATAGCTACGTAACCATTTCGAACAGTTTCAGTACATAGTTTACGATTTCTCCTGTACATAGGTTCCCTTTCAGCCAAATTTCACGGCATAACATTTCCGCTATTTGCATCTAAAATTATAAAGTTGACACGCACGTGGCTTTTGGTTTGCTTAAAGGTTTAGCGTACCACCCTAATCTCTATGCAGTCGTACTTACATCTGTTTTAGGTCCCGTCACATTTAAGAGCGCTGGTTACGGCATTTTTAAAACTTAGCCCGTGGGAGCGAGTGAGAGATCTGTCTCGAATAATTTACGCTTAGTCGCCCTTTTTTGCTCGAGGCCTGCTTCATCGTCGTCAGGCGAGACTTACCGCGTTCCTATTGGCCACACTGCTGGCGTGACAGAGCGTCGCGCGCGAAGTTTGGCTGGCGTCTGTTTCTGCTTTCAATTCAGTCTGGGCCGCCGCCGCAAAGGACAGTCGCATAGCGTGGATTCTTTGTGGGCGCCTTCACGCTTCGACGTGGAGGCGTCCGATATGTAGTGCTGTTACAGTTAGTTTTTGGTTTGTGTTCATTGAGACAGACGGTACTTGACAAGTGGTGAGAGTGGGCTGTTGTATTTCGGGGTGTCCGCTTTGTTGGCTTAAACCACTCATTAATTACGGAGGCCCGTTGGCCTGATTAATCCGTCTTTTTGAGCGGGATTCTCCTGAGTGAGCTAATTACCGGCCACGCCGATGTTTATAATTGCCAAGGGCTGGTTTGCTCTTATATTTCTCTTTCCTCTGATTCCATAAACAACTTTAAGGTACTGGGTGGTGTAGCTTGAACAAGCGTCCACATTCGATCAGTAGAGTTAAGCAACGCTTTTTCTGGTCAGAATTTGAATGGGAGTTCCATGGCTGCTTCTCTCTGCGCCTCGTGATGCGGCTACAAGGAAATAGTTGGTCCCGGATGTCATAATAACATCATGACAATCGTTAGTGGAGTTGGAAGTCCCAGCAAAATGTACAGCGACGCCTATAATTGGCCTAACGGCTGTTGGCTGAGTGCCAAAATGAAATAAAAATAATAGCTATATCATTTTGAATTCAGTAGTTTTCATTTCCAGCTATTCTGCGTTAGTGGGGATTACCTGTTCCTAGCTTTTTTGTTTTTGTACTGTGTTCATATACACCTTTGATCGTACCATACGATGATCGCTATCTAGATTCTCTGTATTACACTTGTGTCCACAACTATATTTTTGTTATTAGATATAATATCATCTGTTTTATTTCTCACTTATCCATATGGACTCTAGCAAGTCCATCGTATTTTTTCTAGTTCATTGAAGTTTGTATTCATTCAGTGAAAGCAGAGAAGACAGGAAATGGCTGCGATACTTCAAATAATATCTAGGAAAAACGTAACCAAAACTAAATACATGGTTAACGACAAAGTAGAGAAAAACCATAATCCAAGTTTTGTGATGGAAAATCATCAACAAATAGAGAATATGCCTTTTTATTTACAGTATTTTTTTACTTCGAATTTGTAATCAGCTGTTTCGAAAACCCTGATATACCAATTCTTATCAAATTTTGACAATTTTTCACAGGTGGTTGTTATATTGAATCCGCCATTTTACGACAATAATATTGATTACATATTTGTAATAAAATATTGATTACAAATATGTAATTTTTTGAAACAACTCCACTTGTATTTAAAAAAAATTATTTCATATTCGGCAGAGACCGATTAAGAGCGATTACTTAAGCTTATTTTGCTATTATTTACGTAAATGTTTCTTTATGCGCTACATTCAATAATATAACTTATTCTACGGCTTCTATCTAGTTTTCTTATCGAAAATATTAGACTTGTAAACAATGCCAATATTAAAAATATCGACAACAAGGAACATTCTTCTGCGAGTTTGATTTATTTATTGCTGTTGCTCATTGTTGCTGGATCACGTAATACTTGTATATAGGACTATTCTCAGATTCGAGTTACATTAACGTTAACCACAAGAAACTATAAATTATTTTTGAAATAGAATCTATTCAAATATTTAAATTTAATGTGAACGAATGTAGTAAAAGTATATGATATTGTTTGAGAAAGTAGAAACGTTTGATATAGTAAATAGAACATCAAATTCGACATGGGTTTTGTGGTTGCGGTTGCTTTAAAATTGGCCTAGTTTGACATTGGAAATCAACGGCCTGTTTCTTATGGATTTCTTAGCTTAATTTAGGAAATACACGTTATTTTCTGCAAATATAGTGAATGCATACACAATTATGATTCAAGAAGTAAATTTAGTTTTTAGTAAACTTATGAGTTATGAGGTAGGTGCTAGTGAATCACCGAGTTACGCTTCGCTTCGCTAATTACACGATTTAATTAAATGAAATATAATTTAATTTTACTGTACTTTTTCGTACTTTTTTTGAAAATAAAAACTGTCCTATGATCTAAGCTATCATACAATTTAATCGGTCCAGTAGCTTCGGAGGAGATAGCAAATAAAGATACATACATACAAATAAAGGCACCACCGATATTATGGTATAGATTAACTTATAAAATTGTAGTATTTACATTATACGAAAATTATTCCATCTATTTTGAGATGTACGGACTACATGCTTTATTTTGTAACATCGTTTTTGCAATAATCAACAAAAAATTAAAATACTATTTTCTCATTGGAGAGCGATAGCCCAGTCATTATGTACCATGTGTTCAAAAAGGAATTACATAAGAGTTGGCCATGGAGAGCAAAACTAATGTCAACAGCAAGATTTATAGACAACAAACTTTAGAGACAGCAAACTTTAGAATTTCCATAGCAGTTATAATATAAACTTATGACAACAACAACAGTGACAGTTAACGAATTCTAAAGCTTGCTGTTTACATTACTTTTAGTTTCCATGACCAACTCTTATGTAATTTCTTTTTGAACGCACGGTACAAAAAGAAGACATTTGCTTGAAAGTGGACCGAAATTTGAAATTCCTTTTTTGGAGTGTTGGGAGAGTACAGGGAAGCTTAACTTCAAATTGTCGATCAAGATTTCCTATGTACTATTTCCGCCATCTTAAAAAAGGTGCTTCTGATTTTCTTTTCGATAACTCGGTTTCCTTTAACGGTACATGAAAATAAAGTGGACCCTTTAGTTAACATTTTTTGTGCTCTACAATTGATGTTGAATTACTTTTCCATGTACGAGCGATATTTGTCAGGATATCGAACACGAAAGGAAAGCGTGAAGGGGTCGATGCTTTTTTTTCGCGCTTCTTCGCTTGTACTTCCTTTCTCGTTTTATTTAACGAAAAAGCAGATAGTATGAAACATGTAGAGCTTAAAATTATCTGCAATTTGACCTATTATAAATTGAAATGCGAATAAAATTACAATTTACAGAGTTGACCAAAATCGTCTAGTCGGCGCGCAATTTTGATTTCATGTATCATACTATTACATAAATGACATAATCAACTTAATTTCATTATTAGAATGATTATATTTCATAAAAAATCTTAGTGGACAACTTGAAGTTCAAGTTTCCTGGACCTTCTAAGATCACAAAAAACGAGTCTAAAATTTCGGTTTTTGTTTACTCTTTATTCTTTTTACTACTAAACATTGTTTAAAGTACTGTGTGCCCTTACAACCCTAGCCTCAAGTTCATATGTGACTTTTGGAGAAAAAGACATGTTATTTTATGTATTCTGAAATGTAGAAATATAAAAAATACGATTTACTAAAAAATTCTATATTCTACTTCTGTACATATCGCCAGCGTGGCCGAGCGGTTAGGACGCCAGGCTGCAGTGCCAAGGTACGGAGTTCGATCCCGACATCTGACAACTGGCGGGCGGCCCACCCAGTCGTTTTAAAAATTGGGTACCAAAACCATAGCTGTGGAAGTAGGGAATCTAAGGCAGTCGTCGAAGGCGTGATGCTAACCACATCACCCAGTACGCCGTTAACGTGTGCCAGATGACTGGGTGTCTTAAAGAGATACTTCGGCGACCCTGACTCGCCTTGTCTCAGGCCATGTTCCTACATGGAATGAAGTGCCCGAACTTTACTTTTACTTCTGTACATAAAGCCGACAACGTTTATCTTACTGTAAATAGTAACAATTATCATCCATCATCATTATCATCAGCGTCAGGGATTAAACATTTTGGTTTGTTCAGATCTTGCATTTTTTTGTATCATCCAACGTTTCTTCTTCCGCCTGTAGGCTGGTAATGAAGCAATTGTTGCGGTATCATCCATCCTATTGAAATGTTCCTGCCAATTGGTTCCGTATTGTTTTATCTTTTATTTAGATTGAATATACCTTATTCATGTCTAATTTCCTCATTATGTTTATGATCCAATATTGTGTAGCTATCAGCGTGCCGTAAGAATCTCATTTCAGCTGTTTCAATTCTTCTTGCTTGGCTTTTGATAATCTGTCAATTTTCACATCCGTATAGCAGTACAAAGACAGCCATAACTTTATAAAACTTAAAGCGGGATTCTCTCCTTGTGTGTTTTATATATTTATTTATTTATTTGTCGACACTTGCCATTGAAAGTTCATTTTTCTACATGGTTTTTATTGTTGAAAGCACTATTTTACCGTATGTGTGCTGCAAAATGTAAAAGTGTGTTGCAAAGTATTTTGCCGCACACTTTTAAGCACTTCGCAGTACAGTTTTTTTGACATTCAGCAACATTCATATAAAACGTCAAATTGTTTTAAAATTTTAAATTATGTTTTTCGAATTTTTAAGATTCCATAGGTTGCAGGAGTAGACAAAATATGTGTATGACACGTGCTGAAAGACCTTTGTCTAACTTAAGCGATTACAGCCATCGACTTCCTCTCATTCTGCAACTATCATTTTCGTTCGACAAAGGTATATTTTTAACACTTGTTATACAAATAACTACTAGTTTAACAGGTAGCCAACGGAGTAACCAAGTACAGGCTACTATTAAACAAAATATACATAATCTATACAATGTATACAGCAAGGTATTAATTAGTTACAATGTATTGTAGTGGCAAAGCAAATAAGTAAGAATGAGTACTAAAGACGAATATCACCTAACTATACTTGATATAAATATCAGATAAATATGTTATTTTTTTATACAAATTTGTAAATTAAGAAATAAAAAAATCACAGTAAAAATTCAAAACTATGATCAGTGCTCAACTTTCACCGTGGAATTGTTAGCAATAAGCAAATCGATTGAGTATATACAACGTTGTGAACAAAATAAGCATATCATTTTAAGTGACTCTTTTAGTGCGTTGAAGACCATCGATGATGCGTATGGTAAAGATCCATACGTCAGAGAAATTAGAGCAAAATTAACCCCTCCTCATAAACACCGGTAAGGCTGTATGGATGATGTGGATACGAGCCAATACAGGAATTCAAGGAAATGAGACAGCGGATAACAATGCCAAACAAGCCATCCGAAAAACAGAAGGTAATTGCGCAAATCTGACACTAGTACACCTAAAAAATAATTGTAAAAACCTCATATGGACAACTTGAAAACAACAATGGCGGGAAGCCACGGAAAACCAACTACGTAAAATCAAATATCACGTTCAAAAATACAGTAGTACCACTAAATTAACCAGAAAACAAGAAGTGATACTTAATAGACTCCGAGTAGGACACATAAAATTAACTCACAATCACTTATTACTAAAAAAAAACACGTGATGACTACCAACAACCCAACACCGTTCAATATCACATATGTAAGAAGTGAGATAACCTTAGGACCAAATACCAGATCAAAACCGACCTAAGAATAGCTTTAGGAAACGAAGGTATTACAAGTTTACGACATTATTTATGTGACTGGCTATTATACCGACTATAAACTACTTATTATATAATTATGATTAGCGTCAAAAACTTCGGCAATTACGGCACTATAATCATATAAATAAAGGAGAACGATTCAAACGTCTGTGTCCGTCACGATAATTGCAGACGCGATGTCCCTCATTTGCGTTTGCCGAAGGCCCCTTTGGAGAGGGGCGGAGCCCCGAGCGCCCCTTGGAGAGGGACAGAGCCTCAAGGGCCTCCTTGGAGAGGGGCGGAGCCCCGTGGGCCCCTTGGAGAGGGGCGGAGCCCCGAGGGCTCCCTTAGAGAGGGGCGGAGACCCGAGGACCTTTTGGAGAAGACCCCCTTGGAGAGGGGCGGAGCCTCGTGAGCCTCCTTAAAGAGGGACGGAGCACCGTGAGCCGAGAGGCGGATCCCCAAAGGCCCTTTAAAGAGGGGCGGATCCCCGAGGGCCCCTTAAAGAGGGGCAGATCCCCGAGGGCCCCTTAAAGAGGGGCGGATTCCCGAGGGCCTCCTTGGAGAGAGGCGAAGCCCCGATTGCCCTTTTGAGAGGGGCGGAGCCCCAAAGGCCCTCTTGGAAAGGGGCCGAGCCCCGAGGGTCCCTTAGAAAGGGGCTAAGCCCCGGGGGCCCCCTTAATATGAGGCAATGCCCCGAGTGCCCCCTTGGAGAGGGACGAAGCCCCGTGAGCCCCCTTGGAGAGGGGCGGATCCCCGAGGGCCTCATTAAAGGACGGAACCCCGTGAGCCCCTTTGGATAGGGGCGGATCCCCGAAGGCCCCATTTTAAGCAATTATTCTCTCTTCAAATGATAACAGATCTCCTTTAGATGATTAACTTCAATTAAAACTTGCACGGGTGTTTATCTACAAATAACTCCCGTTTTATCAAAAAACTGTTTTAAAACGGTGATACTGAAACTAACAATAATGGTTTTCAGTTGAAAACGTCTGAAATATTATTGAAATATGACTAAAAATACCTGTGTAAACTGCAAGAGTCTGTAGCGCATTCACTCCATTTGTTACACTGTGACAGGATTTTCATGTGCATTTTTTTAACGGTGTTAAAATTATTGCTTGGTTAAATTTTATTTTGCATTTGTACTTACTTTATTTTTGTGTATAAAATAACACAAGTGT